>JBBPTX010000083.1:0-79645 GCA_038094595.1 Pulveroboletus aff. annulatus
TATGTTATTCACTAAATAATGAATAATAGCATTATGGTCAAATAAGTGTCCCAATGACATGTCATTTTGAAATGGCTATATCTCAATACCATATCAACCAAATTATGTAAACCAAGTATTTTTAGAACGCCAAGAGCAAGTACATTCTTTCATCCTGCAGGATCTTGACATGATTCTTTTTTCCTTTCTAGTAATAAAGCAATCTCTTCAAAATGCCCCAATATTGGGACACTTTTTTGAGCTACTGTATAACTCGTAGGAAGGGAACAAGAGAACTAGACTGGAGACTGAGCTCCATCCAGTCTCGCTTTTTATACTATTCTACGTGTAGATACATGTTGTGTATCAATCTAGATACATATCTACATTAGTCCATCCCCTAGGCCCAACATGATCGACATGAGGAGTTGGCCTGTAACAGAGATTAATATATACATGAGGTTGCCAGCCGTTGATCTGCTGCGGGTGGGTGGAATGGAAGGTGTCAACGGTAATTAAAGATAAGGGATCACATCACAGTGATGGGGTGACTGATGTGAGGTCTGTGATGATTACGGTGTATTAAATACGTGTGGTGATCAGTGGGGCGAAAAGGTGAAGAGCTGAAGATGAAGCCCACTGATCTAGAAGGGCCCGTAGATCCCCTGTGTCTGGCACAGTGTCTAGGTTGGGTTTTCCCTTGATAAGATGAAGAGAGTAAAGGGTGAAAATAATACATAGCTGTAACACTGAATAGCATGGCATGATCAGCTGGATGGGACAATAACCAGGATAGGAGTCCTTCAGTAAGATGGGGGAATGGGCCCCACTGGATGGAATCACCTGAATCTTGCTCTTCATTGACTGAAATAGCCACAGATTGCTTAGAATGGCTTGAGTTTCTGCCTGCCCTCTTCCACTAGCTTTTGAAAGAGTAACATGGTGGAAATTTGGAGGGCCTGGAGAGGTTGAAACCTTACCCCCAGGTTTTGGGAGTGGTTGCATGGCGCACTGAGCAAGGTGTGCAAAGTGACATGCAGGCCATATAAGAGTCATTTCAATCACTGATTGAACCCTGCCACATGGCACCTGTGCATTGATCAAAATTCATGCAAATTGCTGTGATAATTATGTTGTCATGAACACCACTTATTGCCACTCCCCAGGACAATATCTCAACAAGGGGGAAAGCCCAATTTTCAGAAAACCGGGTGTCAAAATTTGATTTCAACCAACGAAATCCATTTCGAATCCGGCCCAAATCGACACTCGATTTCAATCCTGAAAGACCCTAATGCAAAAGCAAGACGAGGCTGGGATGTAGTTGGACATATGTTGCATACAATAAAGTGAGTTGATTAGTGGATAATCGTTACAATAAGAATGCTTCTGGGACCAGCATCCATCATGCCTTGTCATAGGGTTTCATAACTTCTTCCAAAGTGTCGATGTCCATATCGAACGACATGTCAAAGGACGAGTCGGGGTCTTGATTTTCCTGCGCTGCCTTTGGAGCCATTGCCACCTTGGTGGTTGCGACACGAGAGGGTGGTTTTGTCGCGCTCTTGAGCAACGGGGGTTTGAAGCGAGGGACGGTGACGCCCTTTGGGCCCTGCGATGCGCTGTACTGAGAGGGCTGGAAAAGTGGGGCACGACGCATGCCAAGAGGAGGAGGACCGGTGCGTGTACGCGGGGGCTGTGATTTTGGTTTGGAAGGTGGGGGTGGCTCTGCGTGGAAAAAGGAGAGATCCATGCTATCGTCGTCGTCATCTAGTAATTGCGTGGTATTTGCGCGTGGCGTGCAGTCGGTGTCTGTCTCGGTGAGATTCACGACGTCTTGCATTGGCGCGTCGCCATCGGAGACGGGGAGTGGTGCGGAAGCAGACCTGAGTGACGCTGGGCCCAGACTGGCCGTCTTTGCCAATGTGCGACGTGGCAGGATCGCAGAGGCACTCGACGTCTTTGTGAGGGCGCGGAGACGCTGTTTCTTGAGCGAGTTTTCGTCGAGTTTTTTGAACGCGTCCTTGAGCTTTTGGACAAACGCGACTGCCTCTGGCTCTTCCTCTGTCGGCACGTACGCTGGCCTTGCGGTGGACCGGGCAGACGCGCGACGTGGCGGGAACGGGCGTGGCGGGGGTGGCGAGGCGGGGTCTTGCCCGGCTGCGGGGCTGTGAGCGGCACCGAGGACGGGGCACGGGGACTGACCGTGCTTGTCGCGCTCTGCCTCTCTGACGAGGGCACGCAGGGCAGGGATGGGCTGCGACGCGACCCACCGCACGTCTGGCTCGTCGTGGTCGTGCATCACGTGTCGTTGGGTACAAGAACGTGACCCGGTTGAGTCGGTCAGTTTCATGGCCACCCTCGTCCGCACCCGCGCGCCAGACGTGATTGACGAGCGCG
Source organism: Pulveroboletus aff. annulatus (assembly GCA_038094595.1). Classification (NCBI taxonomy): domain Eukaryota; kingdom Fungi; phylum Basidiomycota; class Agaricomycetes; order Boletales; family Boletaceae; genus Pulveroboletus; species Pulveroboletus aff. annulatus. The sequence continues at coordinate 2,380 of JBBPTX010000083.1, forward strand.
TTCCCGCCCCGTTCCCGACGCACCTCTACGACGACCACATCCTCGACGAGCTCGCCACCGAACCCGTCGACTACGACGATGTCCACGCCAGTCTCGCCGCCGTGCAGCACTCGTGTCTGACCACCCTCGCACACATTCTCGCACCCGACCTCGACACTACCGCACCGCTCCTCCCCGCCCTCGTCCGCGCCCTCGGTGCACGCGACATCCCGCCCACCCTCGCCCAGCTGCACGCCCTCGTCGGCGCCCTCGTCCCCTCGCTGGACAGCCCAGACGCACATCTCGCACAGGCCATCGTCGCACTGCTTCTCGACCTGCAACACCTCCCCGCATCCGCGCACGTCCTGCCCGACACCGCCCATGCCTCGCCCTCGACGACCATTCCCTCTCTCCAGCGCCAACTGTCGTCCCTGCACCCCGTCGCAGAGACCGTCCAGACAGCCCTCTTTTGGGCACGCATCGACGAACAGCTCGACACCGTCGTCTCTCTCTGCAGAGCACGCTCGTCCACGCCCCCGCCCCGCATATCCGAGGCTCACATTCGCATCTCCGTCGACGACACCCTTCCCCCAGAGTACGATGCCGAGTACACATACGACCACCCTCCCTCGTACGACGATCCCGCACAGGTCGAGAAGCGTCCATGTCCCCCCGAAAAAGAATTGCCTCGCCCCTCCATGTCCTCCATTTCCGACCCCCTCGACCTCGACACCGTCACACAGGCCATCGAACGTCTCTACATCGTCGCACCACAGCTCGCAAATCAGCGTGTAGAACTCCGCTCGGAAAAAATCGCCCAAATGGAAAACGCGAGGGCAGGCAAGGGAAAGGCGCGCTCAGACACCGTCGACCCAGAACTCGACAAACTACTCGACCTCTTGGGCAAGGCATCCGCAAGGGAAATCCCACACCAGAGCGTCGTCCTCGACGCACGTCGCAACGCTCGCACTGCAGCGGACATGGAAGAACAGGTATACAGCCCTCTTGATCATCATCCGTTGTTCTCACATTCATCTCAGCGCAGCCAATATCTCGAACACCTCGTGCACCGCACTCACGTCGGCAGATTGCACAGCCAGGATGCCATGCCATCGCTCACCCGTACCCACTCTTCCTCTTCTTATCCTGATCATCCAGTGCACGACACCGATGACCACTCCTCGGACGAGACCAGAGATGGTCTCGAAAAACGCGCATCTTATCCTGTTCCCCTGACCCTCGATCCCCCGTCAGAAAGATTACGCAAAAGGAGTCTGTCCGCCCCTCATCTTGCTTGGCTAAAGCCAAAGGATAGGAGTGTCTCTGGCACCATGGAAGCCTTGTCCTCCATAGCCAAGTCCATCTCATCCGATTCGTCTTCCACTGCATCCAGGTCTGTCCGCAGCCTCTCGGGGAGACTGCGTGGCGCGAGCAAGAGCAGACCTTCATCCATCAATGGAGAAGACGTCAGCCATGGTACGTCCTCGTCCCGTGATCATCGTAATCCACATCTCACAACTGTCGATCAGGCGCACTCGACATTGCATATGTCGCCGAGCACCACGAGTCGCTGAAACACGTTCTTCTCTTCATCGCGTATGCATCGTCGAGTTCATCCAATGGGGTCCCGTCGGCAGAGGTGCTTCCTAGTACTTCCACGGGTACATTTGGCGACAGTCTGTTTCTCAGGCTCGCTGGCACCCCTTCTCCCCCACTTGCACTTCCCGTCCCCGTCATTCCAGGCTCCAAGACAGTCCTCAGTCGGAACGGACACTGGGAAGTCAAGGCGAGTTGTTACCAAAGTGGTGCTTCATCAAGGGAAAACGAGGACGTGGCCTTTCTTCCCGCATCTGAGCTTGTTTCGCTCTCGCCGTCATCGTATGCGTGTTCGTCGTGTTCCCTTCCTCTCGTCCCTGCACCACCTCCGCGGTATCGTGACCTGCCTTCTGAACACTGGGAGGAACTCATTGAAGCGTGGGTGTGTCATCCCGAGGGACAGACGCTCGCCAAGGTTGGAAAGGGGAACGGTTTTGGATTTTGGCCCACCCGAGACGAAGCTTTGGTGGGAGGAAGTTATATATTGTTTGGTGCCGAGGCGGTGGCAGGTGGAAATATCAAGTGCGTAGGGGGTCGGGAGGTGAGTGTCTTTATTTTGCACGTCATCTTTATCGCGGACGAAAAGAAGACCACCGTCGTTTTCCCACCGACGCACGTGCTCTCACTCCTCAAAGCCCTCGTTGGTTTTGAGGGGATGGGACGCGGATTTGGTTGATACAACGCGTCCAAGAGTAAGCCTGCTGCTCTGAAACAACTCTCTTTACCAAGGACTGTGTGTTGGGGGCTACACGAGAGGGCACATTGCTCGTCGTTTTTCTGTTTCGCTAACAGAGATCACTCTTCCAGCTCAGTGGTAACGCTCGTTTGGCACGTTGTCTATGTGGTGCTGCCTTGGGTCGGCAACACGACCGAAGACTCGAGGATAACTCGGCCTCACGGATGTATCGGCTGTTCAAATATGCTATTCGACCCATCAGCATCACGTCGCAGTGAGTGATGTCGTGCTCGACACGGGTGATCTGATATGAATTTGTCATACAAGAGTCCCCAAGATTCCAATGAGTGCATTTGTCTTGCACGACATGCTAGAGCATGTGCAAGCGCATGCAACATATCGTTTCGTACTATCAGACGATGAAGACGAAAGACCGCGACTTTTGGTAAACTCGCACCTAGAACATTGCAATCGCAGACTCATCAATTGTGCCATAGATTTGGTTGTTCAAACCCCGGCTACGGTTGTCGTATATGCTCCCAACCCCAGCCTTGCTTCCCAAGAGCGGTACGATTGATGCCGCCAAGGTGTTGTACAAGATACTCGGTCCGACATCGGCCACATCGGACTTTAAGGGGTAAGCAGTACTGCCATCATGATCTCCCGGACCCGACGTTGACCCGAGGCGGCGCAGAATTGTCGGCAAATACCCCGGATTTCCTCAGGCAGAGTATCTCTTTTATCCCATGGACGTGTGTTGCAAGCTGGCCGCGTTGTTGAAGGAGAGCACGGCATCATACCCTGAGGGCATGCGGACGATGACGGGGCTGGATGTGGGTTGGTTGTCAATGACATGAAGACGTTCTTGGATATTTTTCTACATCGCGACTAGTTACTCTACACTCGTTTTGTCAATGGGATTTTCATGTCGATAGTCACGTGGCCAGCCTGATGACTGCGCGCCGAGTTTGAAAGTGGAAATTGGGACACGTACGAGGTCCATTAGCAGTGTGCACACCATGTCCATCCACTCCCCATCCCGCCCCTTCTCGCCCGCCGCCATCCAAAACGGCGCGCGCACCTCTACCGATAGCGAACCAAGTACGAGCGGTCTTCTCGTCAACGGCGCCGCCCACCCCGATGATACAGACCAAGACCCGGACATGGACCCCCTCGAGCGCCTCGAACGCCAGCTCGCACGCGAACGCGCCGAGAAAGAAGACCTCGCCACCCAATACCGCACCCTCCTCGCCAAGCTGACGACCATGCGGACCACCCTCGGGAACAAGCTCAAACAAGACGCCGTACGTGCCCCACGCCGTATTCCCCATCTGAACGGAGGTGACTGACGCCCGTGCGATGCAGGAAGAACTCGATCGGCGGGAGCTCCACGTGCAGACGTTGATGGCGCACAATGCAGATTTGGGTCTGACCGTGGAGACGCTCAAGACGGAGTTGATGGCGTCGCATGCGGAGAATGAGCGTGTGGCGCGCGAGATGGATATGTTGCGGCTCCGGGATGTGAGTGTGAGCGAGGCGAGCGAGCGGGAGCTGAGGGAGGCGCTGGGGGAGCTGGAGAGGTGTCGGTTGGAGAGGGAAGCGTTGGGGAGGGAGGTGATGCAGGAGCGGCTTGTGGTGGAGGAGACGCGGGGGCTGGTGGAGGTGTTGACGCGGGAGGTGGAGGTGGAGAGGGCGGGGCGGGAGAGGGAGAGGGGGGAATTGGAAGTGGCCAAGGAAATAGCTGCGAACTTGCAGTCGGTGCTCGAGGATTTTCAGATAGGTGTGTGGGGGTTGTGTGCTTTCTTGTGGGTGTGGGGCGTTGACACGTACTAGCAAGGGAACATGAGCTGCATCAGGCCGTCAAGGACTACAAGACGCAGCTCGACGGCGTTACATTGTCGCTGGCAGACTATAAGAAGCGTGCACTCGATGCCGAGGTTCGTGTTATCCTTTCTGTCTGGTCGTTGTTCTGACGCGCATTACAGCTTCAATTAGAGGAGAACAAGAGCAACGCTTCACGGACGTCGGAACTAGAGCAAGAAGTCAAGGAGAAGAACCTCCTCATCGGAAAGCTACGACACGAAGGTCAGTCGCTCGCGTCTTTCGTGATTCGCGTGCCGACTTGGCTTTATTAGCCGTCATCATGAACGAACACCTTATTGAAGCTCTTCGCCGCCTCCGGAAATCATCTTCGGACACCAACGTCGACCGTCGACTCGTTACCAACGTTTTGCTTTCCTTTCTGTCTACTCCTCGTGCTGACCCAAAGAGGTTCGAGATGCTGGGCTTGCTCGGAACGATTCTTGGATGGGGAGATGCAGAGCGGGAAAAGGCTGGGTTGATCAGGAGCATGGGGGCATCCAGCGCTGGCGCGACCGCGAATGGCACACCAGGAGGGAGCGGCATATTTTGGGGAAGGGGCGTCAACGGCGCAGCATCCCCGAGCAAGAGTAAAAATATAGAGTTAGAAAATACGGACGAGACCGAGGTGTGTCGCGTCCGCTGGGTGGTGTTATTCGCTCAACTCTTTTTCCAGTCGTTTTCCCGTCTATGGGTCGAGTTTTTGCTCACGGAAGCTAATCAGGGCGAGTCCCAACATGGACCCCCACAGACGCCGCCGACGAAACCCTTGCATGCATCCATGCCCAGTAGTCCTTCGCATACACCCCATCGTATCGCACTTGCACCCAACGGCCCGGTGTCGCCGACGGGAGTCAAAGGCATGCGCCGATTAGGCTCGTGGACGCCACTGGGTGCGGCAGCCGCGAGCATACCCAGTTTGAGTCTGACACCTCCACCATCACGAAAAGGCAAGGAGAAGGAAGTCGTATCATGACACCGCTGGGGGTCACGCACCCCATCAAACGGTCGTGGCGCATGATACCTGAGAGTTGGGCAAAGACTGCCCGCGCGTGTACCCGGCGAACATGGGTGCTGGTGCAGTGGCCGCATCAGGATGGAAGCACGCCTCGTTGGCCGTACGTGCGTGTTGAGTTGGCCCTCGTACAGATTTGATATCATCATCGACATTTGTTTTTAGCGGAATCAGACAATATCACTCTTTTTTGCATGGCTCTGTGACCGCGTTCTGAGTTCGAGATGTGGATCCGCAACTAGCCAGCGATGGCTCCGACGAGTCCGCGAGAACTGCGACGCAGTCGTTGCCAGTGTGCGCGCTGATTTCTTCCGCGGCTCTTTTTGCGGGGACAGGTTGACTTGAAACTTCATTGAGGCTTGCTCTCACGCTATGTCGTACCTGCAACCGACCGACCACATGTACGTACACCTGACCCACCCACAACGTGATCAGACAGCAAGTGCCGGGAGCTCTATCTCCCCGTGCTGCACGACCTACGCCACTTCCTAGGAATGCGAACCGAGAACCATAACTTGCTGTGAAAATGAAAAAGGAATGCCTTGGCGACGTCAAGGAAACCTGCTTGCTGTAGGGCATCTCCCTCGATAATAGCATGGCTTGTGCGAGGGACCCATACAAGGTCAGATTGCTGGTCACATTAATGGGTACCTGCTGTGTGCGTGAACGTCAAAGTGCAAACGGATTGAATCGTCTACTTTCACGTTCACGCACTCACAGCGGGTATCAATCGGTCTGGGTGCCCGGGCTTTGTACTTCTGGCTATCTAGCCCCTTCTGTAAGTGTGTGGGTGTCGCCCCTTTTTCTTACCTGACAATCTTCTGCCGTGGTGTAATGTGAACCTATGAAGAAGTCCTCCAAATAGAAGGCAGCACGCGACGCCGTTTAGCTAATGTGAAAGGAGACCATGGGCTCTGGGGAAGATAAATAGACGAACCAGACGTTCGTTGGAGAGTCTGGCGACTTGACACCTGGGTCCATGATGCTCTCCTTCAAGTTCAGCCTGTTCGCGTTCGCATTTTTCCTGACTATCATCCTTCTCGCTCTGTGGGTTGCCAAAACCCTTTTCATCCATCCTCCTCCTCGCGTCACCTACAAGCAACTGTCGCAGATTCGAAGGCTCCTTAACCCTCCGGATACGTCCCTGCAGGATCTGCTCCACGCCAGAGCGGTCCCCAACCAGAGACTCGTCTATGCCTTTGGGATCACCAACACGTTCGTCAGTGGCGATGTAAAGGTTCACAAGGCCTTCACAACAAGCGCCAAGTCGCTTATCGCAAGGACCGGAGAGAAGGATCACTCATGGCGGAGCATGGCAGGTATCACTGAGGCAGCCGTCCAACAATTCCTACCCCAACACAGCGTTGTCGAGTTCGCGACACTTGTCCAGTGCATCACGTTTGCGGTTGTCCTCTCTACCCTCTTCGCCACCGACCTCGACGTCCTTCGTTACAGCGACGTTGTCTGTGCCACGGATATCATCAACAAACGCTGGAAAGATTCAAAGACCAAGGTGGCTGCTGAGATGCAAAAGGATGATTCCCTGCAGAGTCTTGTCAGCCACCTCGATTATTGGATTGTCGATCACGAGCGTTATCCAAATCCCTTGAATTACATTCTGCCAGCGTATGAAACTATGTGGCGCGTGGTTGCGGTGGCGATAGCCCATGTCTATCACCACCACGACAACACACTACATGACTCTGTGATTGCGTTCGGCAAAAATCCCACAGAAGAGCATTTCGTGACATTTGAAGATGACCATCAAAAGCCGAGCATGCAAGCCATTATTTTGGAAGTCCTGCGGCTCCACCCGCCAACCAGACATATCGCACGCACGACATCCTTGCCTGCAAAAGGGTCGTGGTTGGGATCCACGCCTGCCATTGAAGTGGCAGACATCGAGGGCGCGCACATGTCGACAGAGTACGGAGAGAATCCGACCATGTTTGACCCGATGCGATTCCATCCGTCGCGGATGCAGGACCGGCCAGAGTTGCTCTCTTTTGGGCACGGACGCCTCAGATGCGTCGCCGCCACTTGGGCACCGATGGCAGCAGCGGTCATTGCCGCGGCGATCGTGTCCACGTTTGAAGAAACAAGCTGTACGGTCACGACGGGGGAACAAATGGGCGGACGCAGCGGCTGGCAAGGGTGGACAGTTGTTTGCAACCCGAATGACGAGATGGAGGGCTGATTTGGCACACATCCGAATCGCTAGCAAAATGGAGTACCAACAGATGTACGATATGTGCCGAAGGTTTGCTCACCGTGTACTATGTAATAAATCCTTGCTAGCACCAGCCATTCCTAAGAAGATGAATATGATGAAAAGATCGCCCTGAAAGCCCACCGTAACCGCGGCGGGAAACACCAAGGCGAGCGGGCACAACATAACAGGACCACGCTGCGTTGGGGAGACTAAGACGTACGGGTACAGCATGCGACTGGCTGCCATCTAGTACGAGACGCGATGTACTATAGCACGGTGCACGTGACGAGTATGCCAGTGGGCCCACACGCTCATGTTCGTGTCGCTGTAGAGGCGACCCAAAGAAACTTGAAGGGAGCGCCGTACTGCTCATCACTGGCACCGGTGTCGCCATCGACCAACATCTCCGAGTCGAAAAACACGCATCATGCGTTGCTGCTATAACCCGGAACGTTTTCCAACTCTTTGCTCCTTATGTAGGTTCAGACGATGCTCAACAGCTATGCCCGCGCGCGAAACCCATTGCTAGTCCACGAGTTATTCCAATCCGTCTTGGATCACCTTGTTGCGCAGACGCATTCAGCAAATTCGGAGGAAAGGAGGGCACTCGCTTCACTAGCACAGACGTGTCGTGCATTTTTGGAACCTTCTCTCGACCATCTTTGGCGACGCCTGGACTCTCTCCTTCCTCCTATCCGGTGTTTCTCAGATGTCGTGGACGAAGCCAGAGTCAAGGTAGCAACCAGATCATCCGCAGAAGTCATGTATTGAGTCACCCATTACACTGACAGACCTTTCCATCCGCTTCTGAATGGGATATCACTGATCGATACGCTCATCGCATCCAGGAAGTCACGTTGGGGGATGAACCTTTGTCCGTCCACTTTGTACGCTATGCGAATCTTACCCTACCCGACCTGAGGGTGTTGAGATGGCAAATTCCTTCGCGTGTCACAGACAGAAAAAGGATGCCCGGGCCCATGGGCTCCATCTTGGACCTCTGGCCATCACACACTCCAAAAGTCGACACTTTTGAAGTGTTATTAGACAGAGCACATGCCCGTGACTATCCAGGATTTCTGCAAGACTACTGCTCCCTTTGCCGTGAACTCAAGTCGATCAAAGTCGGCTCCGTTTTCGCGTGTACGGCGACCTCTCATACGAGCTGTTTCCCAAGCTATCTGTAGTCGTCGAGACTGGCAGCATGTCGAGCTTTCACAAACCATAAACCACACCGCTTGGAAACACCTCGGCATGTCTTCCATGCTCAAGGAGGTTTCGCTGGCCTTTGGCCTACAAAAAATAAATTGGCAGCCATACGAGGCTTGCTTTGGGCCTGCAGACACGCCCTTTTGTAACGTTACGAGGTTTACTTTGATTCTATGGCAGCGTCTCGATTTTTCCGCAACCGTGTTACGAGCTCGCGGGCAACTGTTCCATAGCTTCAAAGCCACCGTCCACTTTCCGCCCACCACTACGGGGGTATCTACCCTCTTAACAGCTATAGCTTCCCCTCAGCGCACATGTTCACTCCGATCACTCACGGTCCAACTGTCTCGATATCTTGATCTTCCCACCAGAAGAAGGGAAAGTCTCTCGCATGAGATGCTCTGTCCTCTTGTGTCTCTTGCGCACCTCCATGAGCTGGTTATCCATCTACACAACCACGTGATCCATCTCGGCGACGAAGAGTTCGCAGGCCTTGTCTGTAACTGGCCCCATCTTGAAAATTTTTCGCTGATTGGGTTATGGGAAGACTATCCTGCCAAGTCGATCACTTTGAAAGGACTGTTGGCGCTTCTTGAATCCTGCCCCAAACTCCGTGGTATCAACATGACAGTGGATGCGAGGGAAGTTCCACTCGGACCGTGTACGGGTGTCTGTCGTCCTGCTGTCACTCAGCTTTTGTTTCAAAACTCACCGATTGAACACCCGGAGTTGTTGGCACAACTCCTTTCTAAATACCTACCACGCGTGCAAGTTGCAAAAACACTCTTTACCCGGGGATCATTCGAAGAAGACCAGTTAAATTGCCTTTTGGAACTGTGGTCACGGTTTGACGCGTGCATGAAGAAACCTTCACCTATAGACGTTGTATAGCGTCAGCACTGATGAGACTGCGCGTCAGTTCGAAAACCTGTAAGATGACACCAAATAGCCTTTCTTTATCCATAGTAAGTGCGAGAATGTCCATAGCGCACCGTCTGGGATGCGCCCGACGGGTTATCGATATTACTCGCCGCAGACCCGACTCGGACATTGTAACCCTGACCTGAGTGACTATTCCTACCGTGGTGATAGTCTGATTCACAACGTGCCCGACTTACTACGATGGAAACTTGTAGTGTCAGTCTACAAGTAGTCATTAATCATTTTCCACTCATCAAGTTGCCTAAATAGAGGTAGCACTGGTATACAATCGACTCCCATCATGCTGGAACCGGAGGGCGTCGCCCCCCTCGTCAAGGGAAGCTGCTTCTGCGGCACGGCAACGTTTTCGATATTCGGCCCGCCCCTGTTCAGCGCCTACTGTCACTGCACCATTTGTCAGAGGCTCACTGGCAAGTCCTTTACTTCCTAATTCTGCCGAAGCTGAAGCATGCATATGTGCATGCACAACAGGATGTCCGTTCGTCCATACGATTCACTTCAAGGAGACAGACTTTGTTTGGTCATGGCTCCGTGAGCGCGCTCTCAAAGATACGCTTGATTACTATGAAAATCCATTGAAACCATATAAACGACGGTTTCGGTGCAAGCAATGCGGGACGTCAGTGGCATCCTTCAACGCGCGAACGGGTCAACACAGTGTGTGGGGGGCATGTCTTGAGCGAGGACCGGATGGAGAGATATTAAACTGGGAGCAGGTTAGGCCGACTGCACATATATTCTACGGGACCCGGATGCTGGATGTCAACGATGGGCTAGGAAAATGGGAAGGATACGAGGGGAAATCGGTCAAGATAGACTAGTGTTAGTGGGAGTAGGCGGCCGCAGATGGCACTAATCTATCGCCGGTTGTTCTCGGTATCGACACGATGGCGGCCAGCGGGTGGCTGTACATCTTCTGACGTTTCAATCCGGTCACTCACAGAGTGTTGCTACAAGACCGTCTTCTTCCGGCGCGTTCCAAGTTACGATGCTTTCAAAACGTGTCATTGCCGTCGCGCGTAGTCGTGCCACTCTTGCAGGTTGCACGCCTAGTTCCAGGGCTTGGTACGGCTTTCCTCTCTTTCATACTTGACGTTGCTCAGGCCTGGACCGTGGCTCGACTAGGCATGTCGCCGCATCACATCTCATGCGTGCCCAATTCCATTCATCACATCTACTGCAAGGTCTGTCTTATGGCGTGATATCTTGCCTCTACAGACCATGACGTTCGGTACATTAGCTGAGACCATCAAGGTCCCTCAGATGGCAGAATCCATCTCGGAGGGTACACTAAGAGCGTGGTCGAAACAGGTCGGCGATACCGTCGAGGCTGACGAAGAGGTTGCCACCATTGAAACGGACAAGGTATGTCCTTGGCAACATCCTCTTCGCGTGTGATGAACCAACATGTCCTTGTCAAGATTGACGTTACCGTCAATGCTCCCGTTTCCGGAACCATCGTTGAACTCCTCGCAAAGGAAGAGGACACAGTCACTGTCGGGCAAGACCTCTTCAGAATAGAAGCCGGAGATGTTGGTCCGTGTTCTTCCTCCGTTTATTCTATTTTCGTTTTGATCGCATCGTTTAGCTGTGGCTTCCCCTGAGGATGAGAAGGCACCCGCAACTCAGGAACCAGCTCAAGCGGAACCTGCAAAGGCTGCCGAGGCAACACCACCGAAAGAACAATCTACACCTCTACCTCCTCCACAAAAGAGTACCCCAGAAGCTCCAAAGGAGCCCAAAGCGGCCAAACAGGAATCAAAACCCGAGCACATCGCGCCCTCCAGAGTACCAGGCAATCGAAATGAGACTAGGGTAGGCAATGGTTCCGCTTTCGTCGCCCGTTTCGTTCTTTGAACACTGTCTAGGTGAAAATGAATCGTATGCGTTTGCGTATCGCAGAACGTCTCAAAGAGTCTCAAAATGCCGCCGCATCCCTGACTACCTTTAACGAAGTTGACATGTCTTCCCTCGTCGACATGCGCAAAAAGTACAAGGATGAGATACTCAAGGAACATGACGTCAAACTCGGTTTCATGAGCGCGTTCGCCCGCGCTTGTACGCTTGCACTGCAAGAGATCCCTGCCGCAAACGCGTCGATTGAAGGCGACGAGATTGTTTACCGCGACTTTGTCGATCTCAGCGTCGCTGTTGCAACCCCCAAAGGCTTGGTCACTCCTGTCGTCAGAAACGCGGAATCAATGAACTTCCTTGACATCGAGAAAGAGATTGCCTCTCTTGGAAAGAAGGTGCGAAGATCATTTTGGCAATCCAACTCGCTCACGACTCTTCTCAGGCCAGGGATGGCAAACTTACTCTTGAGGACATGGCTGGAGGTACATTCACCATGTCAGTCTACTCCTTTGATGCGATGTAAACCAAACTCATAGTGAGCTCAGCTCCAATGGTGGCGTCTTTGGCTCCCTATATGGCACTCCCATCATTAACCTCCCACAATCCGCTGTACTCGGGATGCATGCCATCAAAGAGAAGCCCGTTGTTGTAAATGGCCAGATTGTGATTAGACCAATAATGGTCGTCGCTCTTACATATGATCACCGTCTTCTCGACGGACGGGAAGCCGTCACTTTCCTTGGTCAGTCTGTAACGTGTTTCACTTGTTTTGTATTAACGCTGCGCTTCTCCTCTGTAGTCAAGGTCCGCGATTACATCGAGGACCCCAGAAAGATGCTCCTTGCTCCCTTTTGATCCATGTGTTTGCGTCATGCCATGGAGCCACTGATTGTAGTCTCTTGATCAATAGTTTGACGACGCTTTCTAGCATTATAGACATTAGGTCTTGCAATATCAATATCACCTTTTCAAAGATACCATCCAGTGTGAGACCGCTGAGTCAAACATGCCTACGCGGTACTGTTTTTATTGGAACTGCAAGGTACCGTGACATAAGGACCGGATCTGAGTCTGGCTCATTGTCCGCCACATCAATGATGTTGCTCATTGACAACTCACTCTTCTAAAAGCAGACTCCCAGTGACCAGATGCTCAGTGCTCAGTGCTCAGCACCTACGTGGCAGCACCAAAGCGTCATGAAACGGATGCGGCCAAGTGATCGTGGGGAAGTGCCATAAAACAGTCCGATGTTGGCTGTCCCGCAGCTTGGTCTTTGACCATGAAGAACTCGAAGGCCACCGACTGTGCGTTCGACCCAGGAATGGAGCTGCCGGGGCCAGGACACACATCGTCTCGGCGAAAGCCTAGCAAGCACATCTGGCCTGTGTTGGCAGTGCTTGTGCTCGCAGCTCTCTACTTGAATTCTGGCCTTACACTTCTCTCTGCCGGACATACCAAATCTCACGTTCGCGTGCCATTGCACGCCGCGGACACACTCGCGAGATGCAGATCCCTGTCTGCCAAACCAGCACCCCCTCCCCGGTTCAGTGATCGCGTGCAGTCGGATAGGTATGAACCCGGAACGACGCCGGTCCTCGTTAGAAATGCCACCATCTGGACTGGTCTGGATGATGGAACAGACGTCGTCCACGGGGATATTTTGTTAAAGGGTGGACTTATCAAGAGGATCGGAGACGCGAGCGTCTTATTGAGCCATGACAGTCCCATTGAAATCATCGATGCTGAGGTGAGCCTGAGCTTGATCGAGCACCATGTACTTTGGAGCGTTCGATTGACGCGTACATTCAGGGCGCCTGGGTAACGCCAGGGTGAGTGTGCAACAACCGCTTGAAAGGTTTACCAGCCTGACACTTGAAACGTACCAAGAATTGTCGACGTTCACTCTCACCTCGCTATTTGGGCAACCCCACTGCTCCAGGGTTCCGACGACCTCAGCTCTTTTGCGGGGCTTGTCACGCCATGGCTGCGATCCCTTGACGGTTTGAAGACGCATGACGATGCCTATGCTCATGCTATCGCGGGTGGTGTCACCACGTCACTCATTCTACCTGGTTCTACTAGTGCAATTGGTGACCTTTTCCATGCTAATTTCATTTGAATGTTGTACATTATTCATACATTTTCGTAGGTGGACAAGCATTTACAATCAAGCATCGGTCAACCAGCGAGAGGTCGCCTACCTCGCTATTGGTTGACCCGCCATATGGCCTCAATGGTACGCAAGTAGACTTCGACATACCGCCACGTTGGCGTCACATGAAGTGGGCCATATTCTTAAATTGTTAGTCTCAAAGGCTTTGCTAACGCGTTTCATAGGCACGCGTGTGGTGTGTATTTATTCAGACTTATGTGTATCATTGACGATGTTCATGTCACCAGGAGAGAATCCTTGTAGGTTTCCCTTTGACTTTCTCTGTCTGGCTTAATGTTTGGGTTAGCAAGATCATATTCGGGAACTAGAATGGATGTTGTATGGGCATACCGTCAAGCGTGAGCACTCCGAACTTCATTGCGCACCCATTGACAGTCGGCCAATAGCTATGACCAAGCTCGCCAGATTAAAGAGAAGCAAGACGAGTATTGCTCGAAAGCTCTTGCTTATGAATGGGATGGCTTGGGCGATTTCCCTGAGGATTTGCAATGGGAAGCCCTTGTCGACGTCTTGAGGGGGAAAGTCAAGGTAAATACAGGGCTTGGTATGGCACCGTCATGCGAACAAACCTCTTTAGGTTCAAACTCATTGCTACGAAGCCGTCGATCTTGATGCCTTTGTGAGGGTACGTGTATCGTCTGGTGATCTATCCGATGCTGGGTTCGCAGGTCATGACTTTCTCCACAGCTGTCCAACGAGTTCAAATTCCCGGTCGCCGCGTTCCACCATGCTCACGAGACTTACCTTGTTCCAGACGTTCTCAAGCGGGCCTATGGTCGGAGCCTTCTTCGCATCGTAACTTGGAAACTGATCGTCCTTTGCAGAACATCCTCCCGCAGTTGCCATGTTTGCATCATTCGGAAGGTAGAAATTCAGGTGCTAGGCTTGAGTATCGAAGCTGATCATTGCTAGGTACAAGCGTGAAGCGTACCGCCATTCAGAATTCGCATCACGTATCTTGAATGAGCAAGGTATAAAAGTCACTTTGAAGGTGAAATGATTTCAATTTAACGTGATGTGACGCTAACCGGTGTCGCCTCAAATTTAGAGCGACCACCCAGGTATTATATCTCGCTGGCTCTTGCATGAAGCACAGCAAGCGCATTATTACGGCCTTCCTACCAACGTTGCCCTTGCCTCTGTCATAACGAATGCTGCCGAGTTGCTTGGACTAGATCATCGTCTCGGTTTCGTTAAGGAAGGCACGTAAATTCATTCGAGAGCGATCGATCCCAGGCATTGACAATTTTTCGCAGGATATGATGCAGGCAAGTCATAAACTTATGTGATTCTGGTTCGATTCTCAAGAGTGTCTCAGATCTTGTCATCTGGGACAGCCATCCATTGGCCCTCGGTGCCACGCCGATTCAAGTATTCATTGATGGGATACCTCAGCTTCAAGCATCGTTTGCAAAGAAGAAGGATGGAAAGCAGGTTGCTCCAATAACACCAAACTTTGACGAAGAAGCTAAAGCTACTGTCGACTTCGTCGGACTTCCGCCACTAGAAGCGAATCTCATCGCCTCTGGCGGTGTTCTGTTCCGAAATGTATCCAGCATGTGGCGGAGGGACGAGTCCGGAGTTCACTCCGTCTTTCAGACTCGCGGTGCAGACGACGAAGGCATTGTCTTAGTTGAGCGCGGGGAGGTCGTCTGCGCGGGCTCGTTGGGGACTTGCAGTTCTTTCGTCAATGACGATCGACTGAAAGTGGTCAACCTAGAGGGCGGGTCTTTTACTCCTGCCCTAGTATCTGCAGGTTCCTCGCTCGGACTTCAGGAGATTGCATTGGAAAGAAGCACTTCAGATGGTTTTGCGCCAGACCCACTGAAAGAGCCCATCCCAAATATTCTGGGTGAGGGGATCCCCCGCGCCGTGGATGGTCTTATGTTTGGGACTCGAGATGCTTTGTGAGGATGTCGCTCCAGGATGGGGGTGCTGGCCATGCTGATAATTTTGTGTCAAGGCTTTCTTACCGTTCTGGTATTTCCACCGCACTCACATCTCCCATCCCGGCTGGTTTACTTGCCGGTCTTGGCACATACTTTTCCCTTGGGGCGAAACACAAGTTGGAGAGGGAAGCTGTCCTGGACGATGTCACTGCCGTTCACGTCGCGGTCCTACACCTGCCTGGACCAAGTGTAAGCACGCAGATCGCAGCACTCCGTCACCTTTTGCTGGGGCCATACACGGGGGAGAGAGGAGCATCATTTGAAGCTGTTGCCAAGGTCCTCATCTATGACTTTTCATAAAACCGAATCTTACGTGTGCTTGCACAGGGAGAGCTGCCACTAGTTGTCATGGCGAAAAACGCGGACATCATGGCCAGTCTTTTGAAGCTCAAGGAAGAAGTTGAAGCATTCTCTGGAGCGCCGATGAGGATGACCTTTGTCGGCGGGGGGGAAGCACACCTTCTCGCTCCTGAGCTGGCAGCCGCAAACGTGGGTGTCCTCGTTACGCCTCCTAGACCATACCCCCTTTCCTGGGAGGGCCGTAGGGTGTGAGTCGTCTCATCGATATGTGCTGCTGAATGGTTAACTGAAGTATCGTACTCAAGTCCCCTGGGACCGCCTGTTGCCGAACAAAGCCTGGTGACCACACTATTCGTGCACGGGGTGACCGTTGGAATCGGACATCAGGGACTCGAAGAAGCTCCGCACATGACATGTTGGGCTGCACGCAACCTGAGATGGGACGCGGCTTGGGTGGGTCCAAGGAATTATAAACGACTTGATACCCATCTTCACACCACGGGAATCTTTTACAGGCGCACATTGATTCTGGAGGCTTGATTAGCATGGAAGACGCTTTGAACATGGCAACGACGAACGTCGAGAAATTGATGGGAGTGACCCGGAAGGCAACTGAGTCTGATATGGTCGCTACCAAGGGAGGGGAGCTGCTTAGTTTCGAAGGAAAGGTGGTTGCAGTGACATCGTCAAGGCGCGGAGTGGTCGATCTTTTCGAATAACATGCTTGCTAGATACCTATGTACCTTCATACTTTATGTGCTAACTGAGTGGGCTACCGGTAGTACAAATACCTCGGGTGCCCGGTTAAAGTTCCGTGTACCGGAGACAGTATCTCGGTTGACACCGAGGTTCTCAAGCTGAGAATGGGGATACGACTGCCCAAGGAAACCCGCGCGTTAGCATTGAAGCGATCTCCTCCAGAGAGGAAGCCGGTCTATCATGACGCGGTAGTGGTGAAGCAACCCATACCTGCCTTGAAACCGGGTCAAGTTCTAGTGAAAATGGGAGCCGTGGCGTTCAACCACAGGGATGTCTGTGCCCTTTTCAACGAATTGAAACGCACTGGATGACACCCCTTGCCATAGCTTTGGATTCGTTATGGAAAATATCCAGCTATTGCATTCGGGGCCACATTCGGGGCTGATGGCGCAGGTGCGTCGACAACTTCTTTTCGGCCCAACTTCAATTTGTTAGAAGACGGTATTAACCAACGTAACTTGGTTTCAGGGACAGTCATCGCGGCTGCTGATCCCCATGACCCTCTGCTATCTCGACGCGTGTTCTTGACCCCAATGCGGGGTTGGAAGAGCAGTCCCGACGCACCAGAACCTGGGTCGGTGATACAACCAGCCCTTCTGACATCCGGATTTTGAGCCATTTTTATTCGCTCCTCTAGGTCTGCATTTGGCATCCTTGGTGGTGTAGTATACCCACAGCTAGGAACGTTTGCAGACTATGTCGTTGTCGAGCGGGATCAAGTCATTCTTTCCCCCGGCCATCTCGACGACGTACACATGGCTGCATGGCCGCTCGCAGGGTTAACTGCCTGGAGGTTCGTTCAATCACTTTGGACCGTGCTGTGCACTAGCAATCTTGGCATGTGCCGATTTATTTTCATTTCCCCTCCGCAGAGCCGCCATTATTCACGCCCGCGTCGCCCGAGGGCAGAATGTCCTCATCACGGGCATCGGCGGCGGTGTCGCTCTCACTGCGCTTCAGCTCTGTCTTGCCAAAGGCGCCAACGTGTTCGTTTCGAGCAGTAGTGAGGATAAGCTTCGAAAAGCGATTGCTCTCGGTGCCGTTGGCGGCGTCAACTACAAGTCAGGTGAGGCTCTGGTGGCTGCCTTTGACACCTACGCATTGGTATTTATATTCTGAGCGTCGTCGTCAGAGAAGTGGCCAAGTCAGCTTGCCGAGTTGTTCAAGAAGCGCGGTCCCCCCGTGTTGCTCGACGCGTCATTGATGCGGGTGGAGGTGACATCATGGGCCAAGTCAACAAGATTCTGAGGCCCGGTGGAAAGGTCGTCGTCTACGGCATGTATGTGGCTCACTACACGCATACGCTCTCATTCATTACATATCAATCTCCGCCCTCTAGGACTAGCAACCCTGTTATAAAATTCACTATGCGTGAAGTGCTGAGACATCACCAGCTTATCGGTTCGTGTCGTTGTTAGTTTGCGGTCGTGGAAGGTCTCCTGACGTGTGAGGAGCAAAGGGTCAACAATGGGATCACATCAAGACCTCATTGATGCGACCAGGTTCATGGCAGAGCATGCCATCGTGCCTGTCGTGTCTCATGTATTAGAGGGCTTAGGGTCCGCTGAACAAGGGTTTCAGCTTATGAAGCATGGAAGTCAATTTGGCAAGATCGTGATGCGAATGGACGAGACCGGGCAGGTTGCCGCGCGACTTTAGTAGTCCCAATGACCTGGACCTCGTCTAGACCAAGTCGGGTGAGCGATTATACTCCTGGGAATCAATTCGTCCAAGAGATTTTGGGCACTGAAGCACCATGTCATGATTCTTGATCGGTCCCGTACGAGCGAAAAATATTAGTATTCAATTTTGTCAGGAAATCGTTTATACAACTATCGGACATTTTGCGACGCTTGTTTGATTCTATACTCCCAATACCTGTCGATGATGGCATTAATTTAATTGCCGAAGCGGACCCCTCAAGCGGATTACAAAGTCGACCTACTTCTTTCGCATAGTGTCGTGTTCGTGCGCAAGGGACTTCCAGAGCTTCACATGAGTGCGTAAACGAGGTCAGTTCCCAGACTAGCCAACAATGGATAAAGGAACTGCTGTACCTCAATCGCTTTCACAAGACTGTTTCCGCCGTTTGTTTCATAGATGTCCGCCAGGAATTCGATTGCTGCGACGCAAGGTAACTGAGCCCCTGGCGATGGAAGGGGATCCTCAAGGTCGACAATATCACCGGGGGATGCCTCATGTTGCTCTGGATGAGGCACAGAATAAGGGGTTACAAACGATTGAACGGTTGAGTACGGCGTTTTGGAATGGTCTAGTATACCCCGGAGATAATTCCACGCAGATGCATTGTTGGGCGCGATCGCAATCTTTGCCTTTACAAAGCTGCAACAAAGGTGGTCAGCACAATCGTCACAGCTACTATTGCGTAACACACGTCAGCTCTCTGCGGACGACCGCATCCCTATCTTCGTCCCCCTTCCTAACGCCAGATTGAAACACGACAAAGAATCGGTGATGCCATGCCGAATTGTTGCGTGAATCGCCATCCAGCATGCGTTCCACGAACGCAAGTTCGTCCTGCCACAACGCGTCATCATTGAAGTGGGCGAGGGCCCACTGCCTGTATGACCAAGTGTGATAGTTTTTGGTGTCAATCTGGAGGGCGTTGGCGATGAACGCGAGCTCTGGCGCAGGGT
Organism: Pulveroboletus aff. annulatus; assembly: GCA_038094595.1. NCBI lineage: Eukaryota > Fungi > Basidiomycota > Agaricomycetes > Boletales > Boletaceae > Pulveroboletus > Pulveroboletus aff. annulatus. The sequence continues at coordinate 21,561 of JBBPTX010000083.1, forward strand.
CATTGGTATGTTGAACCAGGAGTCGGCGATGATGCCAGACTTGATACGTTTTCAAGTACTGGACCGCGAGTTCATCCATGAGGCGCAGTTCATTGTCCAAGGGGGAATTCAAGGCAATGAGAGTTTTGTACCGGTACTGCCTGATGGTTGGGTAGTGATCGAATGCACCGAGGACGGGGTGGACGCTCACCATGCCGAGTAGTGTGCTGGATTCTGACGGATGATATTCTCTGTAAGATCGAGCACTCTGGGACTCTTCTCTCCTGTCTTGACGATGCCTCTGAAATAATCGGTGGCATCCTTGTCTACATCGTTGACCGAGTTTAAGATGACTTGATCGACGGTGTCGTTGTATGCACGTACATTCTGGCGTATAAAAGATCGGTGCGATGGGAGTAGCACCTTCGTACTGCTCGAGGGGAACGACGTCGGCCCACTCTGGTCTCTCAACAAATAGCGATTGATCTTGCATGAGTGTGGAAGCAAAGGCAAGTCACTGATCAGTCTCTTGTCACCAGAAAGGGGGGCCAATGCGCAGGCACACATGTCCAGAAGGAAAATCATCAAAACATACGATACAGAGGGAACCTAAGCTACGGTAGACGTCTGAGAGAAGAGGTATCGGAATAATATCGAGAATCACATCACAAACACGGGAGCGAGACATGACATGAATAGAACAGTACATTACTTACGCTACAGCAGGGACAACTGTGGGAGCAGCCGCATTGCTCGCAGTGTAGTCCTGTTGTTTCGTCAGGGATGCTGAAACGCGAGGTAACCTACACATACCTCCATCTCGGCATCAAGATCAGCAGCACTCTTCTGCGGGCGTTCGGTAACCTTCCTAGCACGACCCCTTGCCTTACGAATACCACGGGAAGCAGGCCTTGAGAGATAGATCAGTACTAGTAAGCAAGGAATTAGGATGCAGCTGACCTCGCCGCTCTGGGAACGACAGCAGCAGTAACTGCAGTTGCGGGTGGGGGTGCGACACGAGAAACCAACGATTGACTCGGTGCAGGACGCGCAGGATCCACGACAATTTCGATCTTCATAGGTCGTTCTGTAATTGACGAACGGACGCGAGGCAGTGAGCGTTAGTCGGCTGAGTTCTGACGCAAGCAGGCAAGCGAAAAGGGGGACGGATACGAGTAACCCATAACCCAAGCTATTACCGAGAATCGCTGAGTCGTTGCTTCGCTCCACAATCCTTGCACCACACTTGAAATCCATGACCGCACCATGAAGCCGGGTAGCTGACTGCAGGCAGCACAGATCCCGAAGGGTGATCAGTCCTTCACTTGGAATCCATGGCTGTGATCCACAGGCCGCATGAGGCAGCAAGCGTGGCAGCGAGGACAAGTCATGGTCGCCACCGGGATGACTGTCAACTCGCACTTTTCAGCGCCTGAGGTGTGTCGTCGTCCCAAGTTGCTTCGGATGGGGGCGGCGACCAGCGTTCGACGGCAACGGCCACCTCTGCACCTCAGAGGTTCCTCCCAATAATAGACGTAGGTAAGCAGATAAGAAAGTGGCGATACTAACTCAAATCGATGAGGCGGCTGTTGTATTGTTGGTAGGCTTTAGTGCCATCCCCCTTCCTCTGGAAGTGAACCGCAGCGATCCCCTTGGACCGGCCAGCACTGTCATAGTGCAAAGTGACATCACGAAGTGGGCCAACAGTAGTGTGGAAGAGTTCCTATAGACAGTGTCAACAACGCAACCGGCAAAATGGGTTAAAATGCACTAAGCACCTTGATTTGGACTTCATTTACGTCCGCAGGGAGATTGGAGACGATGATTTTATCGGCAGACTGAGAGACGGGATTGGCTGAAGCAACCACTTTGGCAGCAGCGGCATTTTGAACAGCAGCGCGGGCAGCAGAGTTTGCGGGGCTTCCCAATACTTGGGCTTTCGCTGAGCCACGGCGACCGACTCGACGTTTAGGGCGAGCGGCAATAACCTGGCGAAAATTGAGCTGTGGGAAAAAAAAAACATATCAACGCGTTTTGCTCACCTCATCAAGAGACTTGTCCATTTTTTCGCTTGTAAACGAAACGTAAAGTTATATGCAAGAACGAGGACGTGGGCGACTGAGCGTGTGGTGGTGGCAAGGACAAAAGGGGCGATGCAAAAAGACGCGGAAATGAGACTACCTGCTTATATTAGAAGCGGAGTTTCGGAGATTGAACACCATGTGGCTGTACTTTTTTCTTCGTGTGGCTGTGTGCATATATCAATCAAATCACTGACATGTCTCGAGGCGGACGGGGCGGCGGTCGAGGGGGTGGGCGAGGCGGATTCAAGGGGGGGACCTTTGGATCAAGCACAGCACCCCCAATGGGCCTCACATTTGCCGATATACAAGCCATGTCGCGCGAAGCGGATGCATTGTACCCTGTACGGTTGCATTGTTACGTGGTAACGCTCTGAAACCCATTCACCAGCTGCCAGCCCTTGGATCCATTGCCTGTTCTTTCAGACTTCTCTTCTGAGGAGCAAAAGATCAGCCAGCTGCAGATCGGTTTCATCAGCCGACTTCGCAAGTCCCCATATTATGTCTCGGAAACGGTAAAATCGAATGGTCAGGTCGCATTTACCTGTGCGTGCACCATACTGATCCACTGGTATAGAGCTTGAACGATACTCGGACAAGTACCATCAAGCTTCTGCATCGCTTCCTACTCTCAAGCGAAAGGATTTCCACGCACCTTTCTTCCCATCCGAAATATTCGAGGGTTACTTTAATCCCAAGAGAAAGCGGAAAGGTAGTGCCCTGCTACTTCCAGAGCTTGTGTCTGAACGGGATCCTGTCCCTAGCCGGGCAAAATGTCAAATCAAACCGTCCGAATATTGATGAGTTGGTGGAAGACACAGAGGAGCTCGTACGGTCACAGGAAAAAAGTGGCGAGGAACGGTCGGACGCTGGCTCGCAGGACGCTGCATCGGATTACGATGTCGAGGAAGAATATGACAACGACTATGCCGATAATTACTTTGACAATGGTGAAGGCGATGACCTCGATGATCTTGGAGTTGGTGGTGGCGGAGACGATGGAGGGGGAGGTGAGATATTTCATTCTGTTCTGATCACACGCTCAACCTTTTTCGTTAGATTACGATTAGTCTGCTACTGAATCCTAGATGCGTTTTACCTTGTCTACGGTAGGTAGTCTTCGTATCCTTATCATGACCTGCAATAATATTTCAGCAGATGCACCTGTGCGTGCATGCCAAATGCGCACGTGACTTTACATTGGCATTCCACGGAAAGAAGGGTCAAGTTGAAATTCATACCGCCTTCACTCAACTTACCTCAAGCCGACAACGACGCCCGCCGCATCCCCATGGTATTTACGGTCAAACTCATCCCCCTCCTTATCGCCCCACTCGCCGTCCTTGCCTGCGAAGGGGAATGTATAGTCAACATCACTACAAAGTACCTCAGCCTATATCACACCTCTGCCATCCTCAACGTTTTCCAAAACCTTGTATGCACCCCTGCACGTTCTCCCGTATTGTTTGATATTCATGGAGTCCCCTTTGCTCACTCACAGGCCGATCAAATAGACGCTCAAATCATTCCACCTGAGAACCGCCGCGAGGACTCCATCAGCTACTTCATCCCCGTATTCAATGCGTACGACAAGGTGTCCTACGATGGACTCGAACACGCCATCTTTCCCTCGTATTTTCACGGTAAATGTCTGGACGCGCATGGCAAGACGCCACAAGGTTGCCCGAATCCCGATTGTCCTGTCGTGTGCGGCACGCCTGGGTCCATGGTTCACTTCTTCCCGACTTTAACCCGAATCGTGTTCGATCAAGTTTCGGGCCAGCTGGCCAACATCACCTCCCCAGGAACCAAGGTTTTTCGACAAGTTGAGAAGGCGGTGTTGGGCGACGCACAGAAACCTCAAAAGAGAGCCCTCCATAGAGCAACCAGAGCCGCGAAACTTCAAGCACGGAAAACGTCGGCGACGAAGAAATTCCGGGCTATCATGAAGGGCTTCCCGGCAATGATGTTGAACGCGTGTGGGGGTTGGAACCTTTCAGAGTGCTGCTGGGAGGTGTATATGAAGAAGTTCATCTTGCAGTTTCCCTGACGATGTGATACCTGGACACGACGTGCCCATTCGACTCGGATCTGATCGTTAGCTCCACCTTCATTCCAACATGTTCCTAGAAGAATTGTTGTTTTGTTTGAAATACCCGAGTGTTATATGTAGCGCAAATGTGCCAATGTGATTCCCATCGCTCACAATAGCGGGGGTCAAAGAACAAGGACGGTGATTCTTTGTACTCGGTATTGTCACATGCAACAATAAATGCATCATCACCTGCGATCAGTAACCAACGGCCATTAAATCTCACACATTGTTTTCGAGCTCCGTAACATGGGTCCCCAGTAGACATCTTTCAATGTTCTAAAGCTGGAAAGGTTCCTGCCGTGAACCTCCTGACGGTGTCGCACACTAGGGGGCCCGAAGTAGACCGAGATAAGGACCCGATACGCAGCAACGCCTTCGCACCGCGTTCGTCTAGACGTGTTCGCTCCGCTGTCGACTAATCCACGATAACACCGGCGTGTCCGGAAGAACCGTCCCAAATGTCATGTTCATACGCGTTAGAATTCTGTCATGAGGGACGCAAGGTTCGTGTTTGAGGTTTTCGTTTGAGGACCGTCCAGGTCTTCCCAAACCAAGACTTTTTCGAAATCAGAAGAATGGTCGTTCTGATTATAGGAGATAAGCCCATGTGTGTGCGCGTCGAAGTAGAAGGCGTTCCGTGCCTCCCGCGACGTCTGCAACGAACCGGAAATAGGGACGACCCCACCGTGGAGCAGCACATCATCTCAACCATGATGGCCATGTGGAAAAGTGGGATGACATCGACCGCGACCCACATCGTTCATTCTGTGCCACCCCCATGTGTGCCACCGTCATCTTTTCATTTGAACATACCGCCTTGCACTGGATATATGTACAGCTTGCATCACGTCCTCTTGCAAATCCGGGCATGTATTAGAACAACTTCAATATATCGCTCCCAACGCCCATGGCCGTGACCGCATTGCCGGCACCAGCACCTTGAACGAGAAGTGGCCGGGCCCCATATCGTTCAGTGTGGAACATGATGATATTGTCGCTGCCTTGCAAAGACGTTGCAAACGCATGTGTCTTGGGGTATCTGTTTTCCAACCACAGCTCAGCCCTATCGCAAACCACATGAATCACGACACGCACTCGGCCAGTTTGGCCTCGATTTTGCGCTGCTCGACGTCAATGACGCCAACATAGCGGAGCACTTTTCCTCGTTTGGCTGCCTCATCCCGTTTTGCAGCAACATCCGCATCAAACTCGGGTAACCTGTCCAAGAACACTTGTGCGTTGGCACCCTGCAAGGGTTCAGGGACGAGCGAAGTTGGGCGAACGTCCACGTGCCCATTAGGCAAGAAGTCAAGGAGACCAGGGATCATGCGCGATAAGATCGTGAGCTTGCGCGCGACGTCCGCACCGTTCAGGTCGTCTCCTGGATGGGGTTCCTATGTGTCGTGTCACTCCTATTCAATTGCATCATCCTGGGATACTCACCGTGTACCCGTTTGCTTTGGCGACCTGCACGATGGAAGAGAACGAGGGGCCGTCTGCATCCCCCTTGGAATACTCGTTGAAGATGTAACTCAGCGTGCCCGAAAACACGCCCTCGATCTTCTTCACCTACCCACCCAAACACACACCGTCACGTCCACACCACCCTGATACGGTCCACAACAACCCACCTTGTCCCCTGTGTTCACCAAATCCTTGAGCGTCGAAATGATCGGCAACCCCGCGCCGACGGTCGCTTCATTGTAAAACAGCCCCCTTCCCTTGAGCCGATTAGTCCCCGTCCCGACAATACGCTTGTATAAGTCGACGTTCCCAGAGAACGCTTTTTTGTTCGGCGTCACGACGTGGATACCTGCGTCCAGGAAACGCGGGTACGCCTCGGCGACGGTTTCGGATGCGGTGTTGTCCACGAGGACGACTTTGCCTGGTTTGCGTTGTGCGAGATCGGATAGGGCATCGAAGAGCCCGTCGAGGCTCGCTGCTGGTGCATCGGGATCGTCCAGCAGGGCGGACCCCCGTTTGTTGAAGCAGGCGGTGCCATCCGTAAAGAGGAGCATTTTGCGGGAGTTGGAGATTGCAGCGATGCTCAAGGGGTAGGGACTGTCCCCATCGATGGTCTGCTGGAGGAACTCTGAGCCGACACCACCAAGCCCGACGATGGCGAGGTGGAGGGCATCTTCATGACCGAATCTGCTCATAGTGGTAGGTATTGTGTGTGTAGAAAAGTGGGGCACCCGATCCTGGAGGCGGCGTGGTGAAAGTACCGCAGACTGGGTGGTTTGACGGTATCAATATTATCTTGATCACAACGATCAGATAGCGGAGGTACTAACAGCACAACGAACACTTGAAGTCGGCCATGTCGGACGACTGCTCGGCCAAAGTCTTGTTGGTGATAGAACCCGCATCAGAACGACCATCCTTCTATTCGGTAACTCTTAGTGCACACGGAAATTTTTTAAACAAACTTCTATTTGCATTCAAAATACTTGTCGTAAAGGGAGTGTACGAGTTGAAGAAGCTGATAGGAAACGTTATAACGAAAGGAAGGTGTACGTTACTATGTAGGAGGTAGAGAGGGGCGCAACGAGCAATCTAAACTGTGGTGAAGAAGGAAAATGGACTAACGCGCAAATATGTACGGTTGGGTCCTCGCTGCACCCAGGAGGCGGGTATGTGTGTACGTGACATCGTAGGAACACAACGGACTAGAAAAAGACATAAGCAACAAGAATCACAAGAAAACAAAGAGGACGTACAACTTGGTCCAATTATACACCGGAAAACCAGTATCGCACCATACACATCGGAAAAAACTGAAGAGAAGAGTGGGGCTATAGCACAAAGTGATGGGTATGATGCGAGGCGATAGTCCGAGCTATGTGGGCCGAGTCGATATTGATACACGCGTGGGGAAGCAGAAAGATAAAAAAAAAAAGGATAAGGGGGGGAGAGGTCGGCGACGAAGGAAATAAATAGCCGCACTACTGAAAGAATCACTACTAAAAAGACATGGAGAAAAGAAAATTATGAACCGTAAACCCAAAAAGGCGTGACATGTAGGCGATAGTGGAAGCATAAGGGAGAGTGATAAAGGAAATATCACGAGTCCCAAGATCCAAGAACACAAGAAGGAGGAAGAATAGAAGCCCTGCACGCAATGCCGCACATAAATAAGCAGGCGGGTAGTTGTGCTTGTAGTTGAATGTGGCGCGCAACCTGAACAACGGCAGGGTCATCGTATACACATGGCTGAGCCGAGGCCCGGGTGGATCACTGGTTTTTAATGTATGAGGCCTCGTCAGCTCCTTTTGTACAGACCCGATGGTTCGGGAACCAAAATAAGAAGCGTGCGATGTGGTGAAAGCATGAAATGAGGAAATGAGCCGGCGATACTGACACATTGAGGAGAGGAAATAGACGGAAAATGGAACGAGGTGGGAGACCGGAACGTAAAGCCCGCTAGCGAGCGAGGTATGAATATCGGCGCTAGACGGGACCCGAATGTATATCTCCGGGGGTTGAGAGACGCGAGTGTCCTGTGCGAGAGACCATGACCAGAGGAGAGACCGAGTGTAAACCATAGTGGAGAGCGGAACACTATTCGATGAACGATGGTGGGTACCAACAGCCCCAGGAGAAGAAGACCACATAGAAGAACCAAGCCGGAAATGGCCGAATTTATAATGATATCGGTAAAAGTCGGTATTTGACACGGGACGACCCGGAAGACCAACGTTGTCGACGAACAGGAGCACATCGACTGATGGTCGGTTCGGGGCCGGCAAGGAGAAGGTGAAGGGGGATCAATTATGTCGGTTGTCGAAGTGATATTAGTCTAAAGGGGCTGCTTGCTAATACGAATAGTCTATGCTGGAGTGGCGTTGGTAACCGGAGATGGTATATGGTGATGTGGCTCACCTCTACACTTTTGAGGGAAAAAAAAAAGACCGCTCAGAAAGCGGGAGGGGGCAACTCGTCCGGGCTGGGCGAGTTCTGGAACACGGAGCTTGCGAAAAACCCGGCCTTGTCCTTGGCAGCACGGGTGGCACTGGCCCCAAGCGAGCCGAAACGTTTCGGCGGGAAGCCAAAGAGCTTCTTGAGCTCTTCCGAGGCATCAGAAGTAGGGATGTCCTCATCAAGGGACATGTTGAACACGCCCTCGCTCGGCGTGCGATGATGTTGCTGGTGACGTGGTCGTGAGGGCGTCGAGTCTGCGTGGCGAACGAATGGGAAACCATTAGAGAGGAGGGGAGCAGTGCGCGGACCATCGAATGAAAAGTGGTGCAACGTGGCGTCTGCGTGGAACTCGCGCGTGGGCGTGGAGGGAGGAGAAGTGTCCTCCACGTCAGTGGTGTCGTCACAAACAGGGAAATCCATCGTGTAACCCGCCGAGGCCCGCCTTTTGTCGACGTGGGGGAGGGCGTGTGGAACGGGCGCTGAGCGAGAAAGAGTGTTCCTGTGGGTAGCTTTGTTTCGGGGAACGGGCACAGGACGAGGGGCGGGAGAGGGCGTGGCGGGTGGCTGCGCCGTATGGTTGCGGCGGCGGGCGGCCTTGCCAGCAGGTGGCGGCGCGAGCGTGGGGGGCAGTTTTGTAGGGCCGCTGCTAGAAGGGAAAGGAGGACGAGGGCTGTCTGAATCAGAATCTGAGCTGAGAATGAATGGATCAAAGGAATTTGCCGCAGGATTGCTATTACGATGGGCAAATGACTGGGCAGAAGATAACAAGGGGCCCTCTACCTGCGAGGAAGGGATGGGTGGGGAAGGTTGGCGAACGTTGTTGCGTCGTGAGTGTCCATGAGAGGAAGAACTGCAAGAGGCGTGAAAAGAAGAAGCGGTGTGGGGGATGACGAGATCTACCTTGCTGCAGCTTTATCTTTCGGAGCCTTGGACTGTCGGCCACGAGGAGGCTTGTCCGGGAGTGGAGTGGCCGGCTGTGTGGATGGCTTCTCGATTTGGGTGTCGGCGGACGGCTTCTCGGATGCAGACTTGCCGGCGTCGTCGTGGCGAGGGGGCTTGGACTTGGGCGAGCGATGTGGATGGCGTGGATGGCTCTGGTGCTGGTGCTGGCGGGGCGAGTCTGTGCGGAGAGGCTTTGATATGGAGAGGATGCCGGGCACCTTGGTGGGCTGTACGACGACGGCGGGCGGGGCGGACGGGTGGCGGCGGTGAGATGTCGGGGGGGACATTGGGAGGAGGACGGGCTTGTGGACGAGCAACATGGACGACGCTGCGAGGCGCGGCGAGCAGAGGAGAGAGGACAACTGGACACGGCGGAGGGGAAGAGGAGAATAAAAAACGAGGCTATCGAGTGTGGGATCGACTGATCAAGTGTCAGCCGGCTTGGGGCTGTTTTTGTGCTCCGACGACGGCACAGCCCGGTAAGGCGCAAGATGTTGCCATATACGGTCACCCCATGACAGATCGGGATTTGAATCTGGGCTGAACTCTAAAAAATTGTCAGGCCCAACGTTGTCTGCGCGAGGCATGACGACTGTCCGTTTTGGTCCTGCGCGAGATCGGCACGTCGATAGGAGTGGCCGCAACGCCGCAGTTCGCGGGGCCGTCCGATCCTACGTACTCTTGCACGCCTTCGTTGCGGTCTCCTCGGATGACCAGATTAAGGTGTCACCGCTGCTGCGCACTGACGACATGTCCCCTCGTCGCTGTGCTCGCCACAACGATGACCGCCGTCTGGCCTTGTGTGCGCGCGCTGACACCGTTTGCGGAGTGCGTGGATCCTACCCTGAACAAAAAATTGTTCAATGCGGCACTTGTTCGCCAAGTCTGTGGTGTTATCAGCACCCTACCAACACATGATCAACGCCCACAACAATACTGGCTTTGTTGGGCACTTGCATCCCCGCTTCGATAAGCCTGCCGCCGACCTCACATCCCTATAGCGCTCAGCGCCCGATGTGGCCACAAAAAAATCAACTTGAAACGTCGCTCACAGAACGCATGTTGCTCTTTCGGTCGGCAACACAGCTTTTTCTTCCGCTCGTCTAAAATCCGGTACTGATCATCCCTCTCCGTGCCATCAACCACTCGTGATTTGCAGTGTCCAGAGCGAGCAAGGGTGGCATGACATGCGTTCTTGTCATGGAGACGCGTCCCTAATCCGATACGCTACTCTCGCACGACAACAACCCTCATCAATCAGCCCGCCACCTTTGGGGTACTCGCTACGCTGTGTGGGACAGGAGAATCGTTTACCGAACGTACCTGTGAACGGTCATATTCATCGTCTTCTCCGGGGCGAATGAATAGGGACAAGAAGCCTTCTTTCAGAACTGGCACCATGGACCTCACAAATACACTTCGATCACTCACATGCTGCAGTCCTCAGATCCTTTCAACGAAGAGAAGCACTAGAGGCTGTGATACAACGTGTTGTCCGCTCCCAATTCAAACACAATCGAGTCACCGTTGACGTTCCTGGATACGTATCTGTGAATTGCATCTGTTGGCAACCGGTGGGCTCGACTGCGTTACGACTTACTAGCCATGTTCTTCTGGGATAACCACGTTGGTGACAATGGCTCTCAGTAAAAATATGAACTCGGGCACTGTATTCAAAATCTACATTCACAAAACAGCGAATGAAACAACAGCCGTACAGCAACAAAAAAAAAGTACAAGATACAGAGCTTACCGCTTGCCCAGGCATAACCTACACCCAAGCCAACACAGGTACGATCCTCGCAAGAGAATAAGAGGAAAAAATAGGCCACGACAGTCCGAGAATAGTCTGAATCGAGTTTCGCAGTCAACAAGGACCACGAGCTACGAAGCGAACTAAAGGATGGGAAGTCCCTCCAAAACACCAATCCAGCTCGTCTCCTCGTACGGAGATACAGCAACCGTTCTCGTGAATAAAACGGCCACTGCACCACTGGCAAAGCAGCGAGAAAAGACAACGTAGTCAGGGTCAATGGCACAAGGCCAACGGACAGGGACGGTGGAGTGCATGCACATAGTAGAGGTGACAATGTGATAAGGAATCGAGCACATCAATGTGCTGTATCACGTAGGTCACATAGGAAGCAAGGCGTGAAGCCATAGGATTGCATTCCTAAAGCAGTAGGGTAGACAGCAGACAGGCTGGCCGCACTGCTTCTCTTCCGCCGCCAGAAAAACCTTAAGGCAGTTGGTCCGCCAGTTAAATCAGCAAGTCCGAAACCCTATGGCAGCCAAGGCGCACTTGTGTACGCACAAGAACCGCAAAACCAGTTGAATCTACGTCGTGCATCCGAAGACGCTATCTCCGCGATAGAGAATGCTGGATTAGGTACAAGGAGGGAGTCACCCACCCAGTCACCGCGACGCTTTTCAACGTTCACCATCACGGAATTGGCAACCGCGTTTCTGGTACGTCGCTCAGTCCATCAGGACCGGTCTCTGCAAGAGACAATCGAGGATGACGGATGCTCAGACCTTCCCGCTCAGAAAGAGAGACGCGTGCGGGACGCGTCTTGTGCGTGCTGAGCCGCGTAGCTTTCGAGCTGTCGTGGGTGAAGAGTACATCGGTGCACGCGTCGGTCTTTTATATGCAAATTTGAGCGGAGTTCACGGAGTTTGCCGAACAGACACGGAACTCGCACGTGATCATGATGTGCAGACGTGTACGCGACCAAAAGTCAAGCTGGCACCAGGTTATGGCGCTACCGCGCACACTTTTTGCGCTCGCAGGCATAGTCCTGGGTGCACTCGGTGCCCATGGCGCATCTCCGCCAGTCACAGTTTCACTCCGCTCGTCCTTTACCGCAAGCGATCCGTTGCTCGAGGCATTGTCAGTCCCCGACTTTGTTATCCTGCCTTGACTGACACACAGTGCAGCGAAACAGTCGCGATGGAGGACCCTTTGGCCCTCTTTCCTCTCCTCTCCGCGTTCTCGTTCACAGAGCGTCCATCTACACCGCAAGAGGCGCACAACGCCGTCTTTACCGTTGCTGCCAATCATATGCAGTGGGCTGCCCTCAATTCTGCTCGTGTTCGTCTTGCATTGCACGCCATGACACCCCGCTTGGTTGCGTCGGCAGAGTACTACGACCGTCACGTCAAAAACCTGCCTGATAGGCACAGACTTGACAATCCCGAATGCGCTTCCTGGGTCGATTGGTACGGCCAGATTGTTTGCGACGCGGACACACTCCTTCAGCTCGCCAACTCCAAAGACGATAGTCTTGTCGTTGCAAAACCAAAGCGTCTTCCCCTCGACCATGTCCACCGAATTTCTCCGTCTCTAGAAGAACCGCTGTACGCAGCTGTTCACTTTGCGGACCCTACTGCGCCATCATTCCACTCCCTTCACGATGCACTCCTCAGCTTAGAGCCAAATGTGGAATACATTCTTCGTTGGGCACACAGGACTATTGAACATGGAAAAGATCATCTTTCAAGTCATCTCTCTGGATACGGTGTTTCTCTTGACCTCAAAAAGATGGATTACCTCGTTCTTGACGATAGGAACCAACATCAAGGACTCACGACTACCGAGGACTCTTCTGAATTCACCGAGACCCGCGATCAATACTCTGACGCGGAGACTCTTGCATGTATTTTTGACTCTTTGCCGTATATCAATGAAGAGACCGAAAGGAGAGCGACAGAGGGCGAGCCACTAACGTCCGAAGAGATCGCAGGTTTGTTCCCATTCTATTGGCCTTGGCAGTGGTCTTTACCTTTTCCACAGATCTTGGTATGAAAGCGATTCAGTTTATAATGGAGTTCTCCGACAGCCCTCGCATACAGTCATTACACTCTCACCAGTGTTGGGATAAACATCATACTGCGCCTTTATCCAGCGTGCGGCTTTTTGAAACGCTTGCGAACTCGTTCCCTCTCTACGCGACGTCGCTCGCGCGCAAAGTCAAAGTATGCGATGATGTAAGAAATGAAGTCCACGATAATTGGGTAAAGGCAGCTCCGGGTATGAATATGGCTTGGGTCAACGGACGACTTCTCAGTGAGAATGAGGGCTCTGCGGCGGGTATATTTGGGCAAGAATCTTCTCGCACCCATCAGCTGCTGCGACTGAAATTTGGCGTTTAGGCTTTTGCGCACTCTACACCGCGAACGTTCTCTTGTGAAATCCCTCGTCGATTTAGGTTTGACGACAGAGCAGGCAGTCGAGCTTCTTTTGCACCCCGTCCACTCTACCTCCCAACAGCCGGGTTCCTCGGCCACGCACAGCCCTCCAAATGCTCAAGCACATACGGATGAGGTTGATGGCGTTCCCGAAGAAAAGAAAATATTTTCTCTCTCGCCAAAATTTGCCGAGCACCTTGAAGGACTCGTTGATGCAAGTGACAGACGGGAAGGTGGAGGTACCATATTATATTGGAATGATTTAGCTGTCGACGCTCGCTATGCACAGTTCAGTCCATCTTTACAAGCTGTTCGTATCTCATTTACCTGGTCGATCCGCACTCATGAATGCAATAATTCACAGCTTCTACGCGTTCACGCCATGTCACTTTTTTCACCCATGCTTCGGATTCGCCAAAACTTGGTTAATGTGATTTTCGTCCTTGATCTATCTCAGACCAGATCCCTCTCGCTTCTTAACAGCTTATCTGATCACTTTGTGGCGCGTGGGCTCCCGGTTAGATGGGGCTTGGTCCCTGAAGGCGATGGTGATAGTGAGTCCCTGAACGTATTATGCGACTTTGTACTTACGTTTTTCAGGTCTTAAGATAGCTCGTCTCGTGTATTATTTCAACCACAAGTACGGGCGGGATCGGATGATAACATTTATTCAGGGGGTATGTAAAGTCGGCCCACCGTCACCGGCATCTCATTGACTTTTACAGGCTTCACGTACGCACGCAGAGCGTAGACTGTCAAGTTTATCGTGGCAGACGGTACAGGAGGTATTCCACTTACTTGGTGCTGAAGATGACTTCGCTGCGGTTGCACGCGGAAATGTCCCGCTGGTTGACGAGACGACGGGAGAAGACATCGTCACGCTGTCACAAAAATACTGTCGAAGATTAGGTCTAGGAATTCAAACTACTTCTGGGAAGGGCCACGCTTTCGTCAATGGAAGGTATTTTACCATCAATGATGTAAGCCATATCCAGTACGGACCAGAACATCTCGATGAACACTGCGCTAACAGAACATATTCCAACAAATGGCGAGCGAAATTACGGCCCAGCTGCAGATTCTTCAGGAAATGGCATGTCTAATGACTGACCGATGTGTTATTGCTAATGTTCCCAAAGGTGTTTGCTGGCGAGATTACAGATGCTGATATTCCCTTGATGCCGACGTTTTTCTATGACCTTCCTTCAACACTACCCCGTCGGAATCCGTACATCTTTGTCAACAACCCGTCCGGCCGCGGACATGCACTCGCCGGAAACGGTTTACAGATGTTCAACTTACCAGAGGTGTTCTCTGACGCGGGTTTTCGGACAACATATGGTTCCTTCGTCGTCCCAAGTACGTATTTTTCTCTATAGCTTGTTAACCACCTTCATGATAAGCAGGTCGGGCCGATGAGCTCGCGGTAACGATGTATGTCATTGCCGACTTTGATTCGCATGAGGGCCTTCAATTGGCAAGGGAAGCCCTTAAATTCATGGTATATACGCTTCATCTCGTCACTGTGGGTCATGCTTATCGTCTATTACTGGAATAGACACACTCGCTCAGAACTCGAGTAACTTTTGTCCATAATTCCGAGGCGAAGACCGCCGGAGCTGCCTCCACGCCAATTTCCAATATTTTACAACAAGGTCGCCTCGGCGATGTTTCCCCTTCGCGCCTCTTGGAGCTATTAACCGATGAAGCCGACGGGTACCATGCGCCTTCTTCACAGGAACTTTTCAGTGCTGGAATGGAAACTACCCCCGAGGACATTGCCCGTCTGCTACAAGCAAGTCGTCTAGTTACCCAACAGCTCGGACTTAAGCCCGGCCAGAGAGCAGTCTTGGTCAATGGACGAGTACGTTCGTATTGTTCACTGTATGCGTTAAAGCTGATTCACAGCTTCGTGGAACAGCTTGTTGGACCCTTTGACACGAACTCCGAGTTTGTTTCCGAGGACTTCAAGATGTTGGAAGGGTTTGAACTCAAACAGCGTGTGGGTCGAGTAGCCGATGCGATCAATGAGATCGTGGGTAGAGATTCCATGGATGCGTAAGTCATGCTGTCCCCATCAGTTGCAGGGCTGATGGACGTGCGCATGATACCCGATTAGATTCAAACGCGCGGACTTGATTTCGTTGGCGTCCTCCATCATTTACACCGATCAACAGCCTGGCCCTTCTGAGGTGGGCCTGTTTGATTCGGCGCCCAAACCGCGCACGCGAAATTACCGACTGCTTTCGAACGATTATACGTGAATTCCTGTGTTCCACGTTTTTGATTTGTCGTTAACGACTTGGACTTGCTCATAGTAAACTTGCGGTCGGCGACCCCTCTGGTGCTCAAAGTCACATCGCGGTACTCGTGGATCCCTTGAGCGAAACTGCCCAACGGTGGTCGACGATCCTAGCAGTGAGTCCTCAAGCGGTGACACGTGTATGTCAAGTGCTAATCATTTTCTCAGCGTTCTCGCGAACTCTTCCCTGATGTCTATATCGAACTCTATCTTAATCCCACCCAGCACTCCGAGGTACGAGAATGTCATTTCGGTAACCGACTGCTTTCTGACGGCATGTGGGATTCAGATCCCCCTGAAAAGATTCTATCGCTACAACGTTATCCCACACCTCAGTTATGATGCCAACGGGTAAGGTCTCGCCTCAAATTTGATGATCTAGCCGTGACCACTCTACAGACAGGAAATTCCTGCCCAGGTCACTTTCAATGAGCTTCCTCTGGAGCCAATTTACACCTTGGGCATGGATGTTCCACCCTCTTGGCTCGTTCGTCCGCGTGAAGCCCTCTATGATCTTGACAACATTCAGCTCAGAAAGCTCGCCCCTAAAGACCAAGCCCAGGGCATCCAAGCACTCTTTGCACTCGATTATCTCGTCGTAGAAGGTCACGCGCGCGAGCTGAAGACCGTCAATCCACCTAGAGGTGTCCAGCTCCAACTGACCAGCACAAAGGATGGGTCGATTGTCGATGATACGCAGGTTGTTGCCAACCTGGGGTACTTGCAATTCAAAGCCAGACCAGGCACCTTTAAACTCGAGATTAGGCAAGGTCGGGGAAGGGACATCTATGAACTAGAGAGCGTCGGGAGCGAGGGGTGGGATAGTCCGTCGGTAGCTGACGTGGGCAACGAGTTGACGGTGATGAGCTTTGATGGGCTCACGCTTTACCCTCGACTCGCTCGGAAACCTGGTTCGGAGTGGCAGGACGTCCTTGATGGGCTGTATGCTGAATCTGATGAAGGGTCAGGAAATCTGGTGGGGAATTTGGTGTCCAAGTATGTTGTGCAAGGTTGGCGTTTGTCCCGGTCCTTATCTTTTCGTGTCAGGGTGTCCTCGTTCTTCAAGCCAAAGAAGGCGGACGAGACAAACGCTGTCCAAAGACAAGGCGATGGTCAGGCCGACATTAACATCTTTACTGTGGCGTCTGGTCTGTTGTATGAGGTAGGACCGTTTAAGCTATGACTGCCGTGTTCTCACTGGTTTTCCTGTAGCGTTTTGCTTCGATCATGATTCTGAGCGTGTTGCGTAATACGAACAGCACCGTCAAGTTTTGGTTCATCGAGAACTTCCTTTCCCCGTCTTTTCTTGTGCGTGTTTTGAGCGCTCTTCCTCGCTATGTATTGACACGTTCTTCAGGAATTCATACCACACATGGCG
Source organism: Pulveroboletus aff. annulatus (assembly GCA_038094595.1). Taxonomy (NCBI): domain Eukaryota; kingdom Fungi; phylum Basidiomycota; class Agaricomycetes; order Boletales; family Boletaceae; genus Pulveroboletus; species Pulveroboletus aff. annulatus. The sequence goes on from JBBPTX010000083.1 coordinate 38,447, forward strand.
GAAGAATACGGCTTCCAATACGAGCTGGTGACTTATAAGTGGCCGTCGTGGCTGAGAGCACAAAAGGAAAAGCAGCGCATCATATGGGCGTACAAGATTCTGTTCCTCGACGTGCTTTTCCCGATGGACCTCAAAAAGGTCATCTTTGTCGACGCCGATCAGATTGTACGAGCAGACTTGCAAGAACTGGTCGATTTGGATCTTCATGGGGCGCCCTATGGCTACACGCCGATGGGCAACGACAACTACGACATGGAAGGATTTCGCTTCTGGAAGACGGGCTATTGGCATGATTCCTTGAATGGCAGACCGTATCACATCAGGTAGGTCGTACCGTGCTTCACTTTTCCAGGTCCCCATGTTTTCCCCCTAGTGCACTATATGTTGTGGATCTTGTCCGCTTCCGTCAGGCAAGTGCCACCGTTTTGTACATTCCATGTTCATTCTCTAATCGTTGAATGTAGGTGGCTGCTGGGGTGAGCACATGAAATGATGGGAAGTTCCACACGCTTACGTTGGTGTAGGATATTCTCCGAGGGTCGTATCAAATGTTGTCCCAAGATCCCAATTCACTAGCAAACTTGGACCAAGGTTCGTTGTTCAGTCACATTGTTGAAAACCCTGTTTAATGTCATGTATAAAGACCTCCCCAATAACCTGCAGACTCAGGTTCCTATCGTAAGTCAAACCTTTTGTGATCTGGGCCATCGCTGATGTAGGCACAGTATTCTTTGCACGAGGATTGGTTATGGGTAAGTGGATTTCTATCTGGAGAACTGGATGCTGATGATAAACGACGATCGTTTAGTGCGAGACCTGGTGTATGTTGATACATTGACACATGTATTTCACCTGATACTGAGATGCTACCCGACCACAGGCAGCAAAGATAGACTTCACCGTGCAAAGACGATTGACCTATGTCAAAACCCACTCACGGTCCGTCCCTTGTAACACTCACTGTACCTTTTTTCACTCATCGCTTCATCCGAGCACAGAAAGAGCCAAAATTATCTCGAGCGCGTCAGATTCCTGAGTGGGAAGAGTACGACAGTGAGATTGCACGGTTTGCACGCCGACTTGCTGCCGAGGGCAAGATCCATGCGAGTGTCGCGACAGCGGATTCGAACGTGTTGGCCGGAAGCAATGCACAGCCTCAAGCTCAGGCTCGGGCCGAGGGCGATTTGTCAGGGGACGAGGCATCTCACTCGCATGACGAGTTGTAGAGGGTACATAGACTACGTTCGACACTATTTATCAAATTTACCCTCGACTTTATCTGGGAGTCCACCAGACCAGGCTGCTTCTGGCTCGAATCGGCTCTGATTAGTACATCCACCTTTCACAACCCAACTAAAACTCAAAGGTGGTTACTGGCAACGTCACTGCAATGATCCTGAGCGATTGACTCGAGTCTGAGTGAGGGCGCGTGTTCCAAGTTTACGGTCTGATTACCATGGCTGGAAGAATTTGCAACGCCGGGTATTAAGTCGCCGGAGGGTAGGGTATGTGTCAATGACTCAGGTGGCCTCGTGACGGTTACGGAGCCATCGTCAGCGATGGGTAGCGTTGATTCTGAGCCCGATGAAGCCAGTGGCAACTTGGTATCATTTCCCTATCACCCCCACGTGAGATATACAGTGATATTCGACACAAAGAATGGGTTACTCACCCCGCTAGCCTGAGGTTTTTGCCGTCTTGCCTTCTTGCGAGCCGAGTTGGCCTGGGCGAGACGTCCGCATACCCCGTTCCAGTGACACTGATAGTGAATACAGTTGCGGCGGTGAAGACTGAGGCCACGGCTTGATTCAAAAGTTCGTTTGCACAATGGTGCTCCGCACTTGAAATACGACACCATCAGAGAAAGGCGGGTGTAGGCGGGTAGGCAAGGACGGCGATCAGCAGCAATGAGCCGAGGGCTTTAAGCATCTTGCTCCGGTGAAATCGATATACTTGGTGACGCTAAATTCAAGGTTTGGCCAAGATAGTAGTAAGGCGCAAATTTGCAGCCTATGATGTCGTGTTCCAGGGTCAATGGAAGCGCCAATACAAATAACGATGTAGTCGCCGTGATGCGCCCAGTCAGCTGAGTTTCACGTGAATGTGCGACGGGACTAAGTCTGGGCACGGCATAGACGATGGCTTCGAACGTAGATGTGCGTGGGCCGCCGTGTGTGGAACGCACACCTAGTAAAGATGTCCCAACCAACTTCGAGTCGATGGTTGGGGCATTTTCGGAGGGCCGGGAACTTTCCTTCCGAAAGCCTATCGTGGTCACAGATCAGCGCATAAAAAAGCTTGTGACTCAAGATCTCATTGCACGACCTGACGAAATTTTGTGACTAATTAAGAAGAGGACGTAAGTATGATGTATCACATATTTTCAAGACAAATACCGCGACGGCGTTTCTGATATCACCAAGGCACTGTTTCTCCCTTGTAATTATAAAATCGTCCAGCGTAAGACTGATCGGCGTTCGAGACGACATTGACTATGCCAGCTGCGCTCTCGTGGGGCTCGAGCATGGCATTCTCTCCACCCATATCTGGCCCCAAGTCAGCTGAATTGGATCACTTGGTTGACTTGCCATGATACTTGCCGGTCTTTACCCAACCTGGATCAACAAGGAACGGCACCAGGTCAGGGCGCTCCTTTGCTTGCTTGTAAGTCTGGACAACAATAAAAACCAGCTGAGAGAGGATATATTAAGTCAGACGTACAAGCATGTTGAGGGCAGCCTTCGAGATACTATATGACGTGTGCTGCCCGCCAAAGTCGTGGCTGATGCTGCCCAATGAGGATGAGATGTTAACAATGACTTTGCGATTCCCTCTTTCAATAAGGGGTATGAAGGTCCTAGTGACAAGAATAGGGCCCGCAACATTTGCCGTCATAGTTTCGGTAAACTGCTTTAGATCTAGGCTCGACGGCGTATCGTTCTTTAAAATCTGAACACGGTGTTAGCCGGTACAGCGAGAGTGAGTAGGCAATTACTATGCCAGCATTGTTGATGAGATAGTCGAGTCCAGTACTCCCAAGGATGTTATTGATCTCATGCATCGCACGAGAAATAGAAGCTTCGTCAGTTACATCCATTTCCACGATGTGAAGTTTCCCCAAAGTCTCTTGGACAGATTCTAGAGCATTGAGAGAGACAGCAGAATGGGGGTTCCTACAGGCTGCAAAAACGACATTGTGCGGAGAACGAAGGAGGCGTTGAATAATGCTGAGCCCGATGCCTCGGGACGTGCTGCACCGTGCGACGTTGATAGGCTGTTATTGAGACTTATCATAAAGACGCACCCGGTGACGAGCCACGCTTGGGGGATGGTCATGCTGGTCGATGATGAGGATGTAATGAGTGACTTTTGGCTTACCCGCCGACCCCTGTGTTGGATCACTTAGTGAGCATTGCGTCACACTTGTCAAAAGGAGACTTGAATGGCCCTGCACGGGACCTCTCGGGGCACCAGCCAGCTGTCTGGAAATTCGACCAACGTATTGGCTAGATTTCTGGACCACCAGATTGAGCGCGACACAGGTGCGAACGCGCAAACACGTTAGAAGGTCGAGAGGACCACCAAGCCACAAGCTCGAGTCGGGACGAATCGAGGACGACGGAACGCGTCAGATCGACGCGGATGGATACCAAAAGAGTGGGAGAGACTTCCAGGTGGCCGACAGAGCAAGCAGCACGCGCCGCCAGTCGACACGACTCGAAACGGGGCCGCTAGCTGAAGGATACCCGAATCAGCACGAATACAAGACGGCGCACATACCAAGGCCGTTCACCACATCTGACAAGACGTCCTACAAGTCATCCGAACCCGCCACGTCGACGGGGACGACTAAGTCGACGATAAAAGAGTCAGTCAAGCCCGTGGGACGACCTTGTTACTATAGACGTGATTAGAAGCCGTCAGAGATGGGCTACGCACCGCTACCGTGTTTACCGCATGCCCACCACCGGGTTAACCGCGTCTCAACCGTACCAACTGCCTTTCAATTGCATCCCCCACTTCCTCACCGTCCGCTCCGTGTTGCAATCGTGCCCCAACCGTGATCGCGACCCCACAATATTCTCCACATCCCAACCACACCCGCCGCGTGCCAACTGCGTCCCCGTGCTCTCCGCATCCGCATCACAACCCAACCACACTCCTTGCGTGTCAAACGCATCCTGCATGCTCTCCGTGTCCCCTCCGTGTCCTCACCACACCAACTGCGTGTCAAACACACTCCCTGCATCCCTCTACAGTCAGGCTGCGTGGGAACCGCCGCTACGGGACGATGACAACACAACAATCCCCGGCCCTCTAAGTCGAAGTTGGGGCTCAGGCCAAGCCGGGCCGGCACATCATTAGGACTCCGACTCGAACTCGCACGTCTATAGCAGATTGAAGTGTCCTACGCTTCGCTACACCCTCGATGACGGTTGTCTCTCCCATCAGAAAGCAATTACTTGTTGTATATCAGCAGAATCAGGTCCAATTAAGTGGATGTGCGCAAACGAGTCCTGTCGCGAGAAAATATCGTTGGGCGGAGAGGTTCCGTTTACTATCAGGTTGGCGCAGAACTTGACGTTAATCGACAATTCTCATGATGACGAGCAATGACTGAGGTAAGCTTGTTCCCGAGTCGCGCGATTAGTAGAGACGAATATTTTCCTCAGATGGCTTAATTCTGGTAGACTGCAAAAGAGGACATGCGATCAACAAGACAAGCATGATCAAAGGGCAAGCGTGGTGCAACTGCAAGCAGGATGCCTATCAACCATGCGACACATATGATATGTGATCACAGCAATGACAGCGGCAGCACTACAACGTCAAGAAAGATGTGGCCACCGCCCCCGTTATGTCTGTGGCACTGCTGCGGCAGCACCGCGGCGATGATCACAACCATCTGACGATGTCAACGGACAACACGACCCAACGGTCGCAGCTATAGCCTGTAGCCACTACGACGGCATGACCACTGTCAGCCAGCGCTACTGGCGCGACGACGGCATAGTCAGTCATACTACCTGAATGACAACGTTCACGAACTACTCCAAGTCTGATCGAAGCTCGATCTCGTCGAATTCTGGACCGAGTGATATTTTTGCAATCGAGCACCGTTCCGTTAACTCCCACAAGCACACGCAACGGATAGGTCAGTGTCTAGTATGGGGCCAAACACTGGTCTAAATGCGCCATTCCAGGTCTAGACCGACATTTGGGCCTGTGCTAAACATTGACCGTTGAGACATGTCTTCACACAGCGTGCAAAGTGGCCTGAGAAAGATCATGTAAATTTTGCTCGTCTGTCCTGTTTTTCTACACTGCTTCTCCAGTGCTTTGTTAACGTGGAGTCTTGCGGATAATGTATATTTGCTGTTTGAATCTCACCTTGTCCTTTCCAGTTAATCCGCTTGATTTCGTTTGCCATGTACTAGGGGTCCAAGAATAGCCCATCGAAGTCGAACTCTAGTCTCGGATCGATCCGTTTCGGAAATGTCGGAGTTTAAAAAAACTATGCAACTATTTGGACTCCTAGTACCGATGCAGCCGTATTGTCAGTTTCTGCCAACACCCGTGCCAATATCACCAATACAATAGTCTTAGAATATGAATCCAATGACGAGGAGCGACTACCTTGCCGGTATCGACCTCGAAATGGACGCCCATCGATTCACACTGGCATAGCCCTCACCCGGGCATGGACGAAAAGAACTGTCCTGCCTATTTTTCCAGTCACTCATTCGTCAAGCTTTGTAGCGTTCACAAGGCTTACATTTATGCAGGGTGCCATTGGAACAATATAGCTACTTCAGTGCGTGCACCTCTGTCGGTACCGGAATATATTTCGTTCTAACCGAACATTATGGCAAAGGGAAACTCCCCGAGTGCTTACTGCTATGCTCACAAGTAATCGAACAGTACAGCATTTTACGCTTGCACTTTTAGCAGAACCGTCGAATACACCACCGCGCTCTGCCATTCTGGTTCTTCTGAAATTTTGCATGAATCTAGTTACAGAAAGAGCAAGTGGGCGACTAACAAGACTAGGCTACATGCATCGACTTTCTTGGGAGTACTCAGCTGATGCGAACGAGGCGATGAAGAAGTCATCGAACAACAATAACGGATGTACCTGGCCGGGTTCGGGCTTAACTCTTGTCGATGGAATGGAGAGCGGCGCCTCTAGTGAGGTCTTAGGTCTTTAAGTTCTGCGTCATGATTGCACAGCCGGTCCGCAGTCATCTGGACTTGGAACCTACTATCTCTTAGCAGAGTAGGAACAAGGTACAACCGTCTTCCTACTGGAGAATCCCCCTTAGGAAGACTAGCCTCTTTCCAGTCCTGGTGGCGGTCGTGTCAGCGTCATTATGGAAGCCTTTCTTCGCCATTGCAGCAGACGTTGTGAAAACTCGATGTTATACTTGATTTTGGACTGGAAAGCTAGACTCGCGACCACTATGGCATTGCAAATAATATTGTTCTATTGTCCCTCAGCACGTCTATTGGCAGGCGGCATCTCCTGAACGTCCCCGCTTGGCTCTGCAAAACTACTGTAGCCTACACGGTTCTTCCTAGGGTATCACGATGGCCGTCCATCTATCAAGAATCAAGTAATGCTGTAGAGATTCTCTCAGACTAGAAATGCAGCTGATGATCTATATCCTACTAGCGACCCACATCGAGTTATACTTGTCGCATTATTCGCACTCGGTAGGTTCATAGATCCCCGGATATCGGCAACGAGAACCAGCTAAGGATTGATTATATTGATTGTTAGGTCGCCGGGGCAGAACGTATGGGACCATTTCGATTCGGATCCAGCTCCATATGGCGTTCTCCTTGCGAGTACGCTCCTCGTTTTGCGCCCCGCCCATCACGAGGGCTCAACGCTGTGTGCTGGGAACAATGGCACGCAAGATCTTTGCCAGTGGATCATCAGCTATGGGCAAACAATTACGTTGGTGAGTTCATCAAACTTTCATGCTTTCCGAGAACTGCGCTGCGCTGCGACGCGTTGTTATCTCGTAAGATCAAAGCGACTGTCTTCTGATCTCGAATGGTAGTCTAAGCTTACATTCCTGACTCTTGATTATGTCATTTCCATCAAGGGCGGTCCGACGCACATGCCACATGAACGGCTTGTGGTGCCAACAAATATCCATCAATCCAGAACGCACTGGCCGTTCCTCGTCAGCGCATTTTTGTCATCATGCACCTGATCATTGTTTTCCCAGGCGAGTCGCGAGGTATAAAGGTAACTAAGTTGACCCTGTAGCGACAACAGTCTGAACAGGATCTGATTCTTCAATCCCTTCTTACTTGCTTCAGCATGAAACTGACTCTCATCTCGTCTCTCGCTCTCATCTCGGGGACTCTGGCCCAACGCACCCTGATTGTTTACAATGGATGCCCTTTCACTGTCTGGTAAGTACAACCGGCTGGTTAGGTGATTATCAATAAGTCTTCCAAGGCCAGCGATGTTCACGGGAACAGGGAGTGTCCCAAATTATCCTACTGGGTCTGCCTTTCTTCTATCCAGTTCTGTTTCTGCTAATACCCACTGTCGCTGAATTCAGATGGGCAGCTGCAGCATATACCTCCGTGACATTCCAAGTAGTCTATGTCTTTACATTTTATGGCGTCCGTTCTAAGCCATGTTTCAGGTCCCGAGTGACTGGACTGCAGGCAGGATCTGGGTATGTTCTTGGATGCCAGGAATTCTGTTAAACTCATATTCCTTGTCCAGGGTCGTCGCGACTGCGACTTTAGTACCAACCCTGGTCCCAACTCTTGCATTGATGGCGGTTGCAATGGCGGTTTGGAGTGCACTGGCTCGGTATGTTTTTTGTTCTCGGAAATACTCTTGGTAAATCATTTGTAAATACAGGGTGTCCCTCCTGCCAGTTTGGCGGAGTTCACACTTGGCGCCGGTGGTAACGACTACTATGATGGTTCGTATTCTCGGAACATGTGGCTTATATCCTGATTGTTTGTATATTAGTTTCTCTTGTCGATGGATACAACCTACCTCTCGCTATCACGAATAATGTTGGTTGCGGTGTTGCGGATTGCCCTGTTGATCTCGGCCCAAATTGTTTGTATTTGTTTGTTACCTCTTGATCGGAAGATTTATTGTGGCGTTCACAGGTCCTGCTCCTCTCAAAGGTCCCTATGATTCGAGTGGTTTCCCAGTTGGATGCAAGAGTGCTTGCGAGGCTAATCTGGATGGCGACCCAAGTAGGCATTCATACTTTATGTTCAACGAGAGACATCCCAACGCTCACTCTAGGCAACTCGCCCAACTGCTGCACCGGCCAGTACAACACGGCTGCAACTTGTCCTTCGTCAGGTGTCGCGTACTACAGCTACTTCAGTGGGTCAAAATTCTGCCGACTTGAGTGTGTCCCGTTCTGATGACAGTGCGCCATGACAGAGGGTAATTGCCCGAACTCGTATTGCTATGCGTACGACGAATCAAGCGGCACGGCACTCTGGACTTGCGCCTCTGACAAAAATGCCGTATACACTATCACGTTCTGCCCTTCCGCTTCTGAAGTTTAGCACAACGCCGAAACACAGAGAAAGAACTTATTCGAGCTATGTGTGCTCTTTCCAAAATTTCTTCGATGGACGTACGTATTACTGTGTATGCAGTGACAGAGTCAGGAATACAAAGCCAGCCCCGAAACTAGACCTTTCAGGATTGGAAAAGTACACTGATGTTACGTATGATTGGCCGTAGTTGCCAGCGAGCGCATTATGCCCTTACACAGCTCAGTGCTCAACAAATATGCTCATTGAAGTCATTTCAGTGCTCAATGGTCCCCACTGGCAGTGTCTCATTGCTCTAATGTCCACATGAAATATGACTGCCGACGCTGCTTGGTCAGGGGGACTAGCCTTAACTTACCTGGTCTTGGAAACAATACTCGCTGGGATGTTGCTGATTGTTCTCATGAACACCGCTTCACGAGTGCACAAGTGGCCCGGGGAACATCCCACTACTTGGGTACATGAAATCCGTAGTAGATGATGCGGCTATGGCACGAAGTCATGGTGTGGTGTTACTGTGGGTCTGCTGACAACCTCAGTGCAAGTGAGCATATTCGAGGCATTCGTCCTAAAAATACTCGGGACGCCACACCCCACATGATGAACGAGCACATCAGGTGAACTCGGGGCATCATGTATCACGTATCACGATCCGCATACGGGCCGGATGTGGCAGCTGGAGGAGTTGAATTCTGCTTGGTATGTATTACGATCAATGTCAATGCAGCGGAACATACTTATAAGGGTCAGACCGCCTGCCGCTTAACCATTACACCAAGAGGGCATGATACTGAGTGATTACCACTCAGTACTGGAGGCGGTATGCAAGCTGATAACGTTAACCAGGATCAGCATGCATATACTTACAATACTGGAATAACAAATCTGCCCCTTAGCAAGCTCTGTGGAATCAGGTGTCCGAGAAGGAGGACGCCCTACCTGGCGGATTCCACAACCTTCAAGGCTGTATCGAAGGAGCATAGTAGCAGGTGACCGTCTTCCATACCCACGCTGATCCGTACCAACCTCTCCTCTACTGTAGAATGTAGAGGTGAGGCTCCAACCGTCCTATTCAGATCCACTTCACCCCTAAGTAGATTAATATACCAAATATGGAAATAAATTCCAACGACCCCATACTCTGCTGCCCACTGAGTGAAATTGGCACGACTATCATGATGTCTTTTCGCCATGTCCACGTCCATTAAGAATCAACCGATGGTGTAAAGGTTCTTTCAGGCTCGGACCAGAAACATAGTTGACGCTTAATATCCCTTACAGTCGTCCCAAATCAAGTTGTGCTTCCCGCACTATTCACACTCGATAAGTCCATAGGTTATTTCAGCAACGAGAAGCAGCCGAGGATTGATTAATATTGGTTCGCCGGGATGTAGAAGACCGTTTCGACTCAGATTCTGTTCCACATGGCGTTCTCCTCACGAGTGCGCTCCGAATTTTATGCCCCACCTGTCGCGAGGGGTTCAGTGCTATGTGGGACAGGATCAATCACGAGAACAATGACTTGCCAGCGAACCATTGGTCGTGGGAAAACAGGTGTTGGTGAGTTCGCCAGACTTTCATGCCTTCCGAGAACTGCGCTACGCTGCGACGCATGATCGTCTCGTAAAATCAAAACGGCTGTCTTCTGATTGAAAGATCTGCTTTGGGCAAGGTTTGGGAGCTCGCCTTACATTCTTGATTTTGGGTTGTATCATTTCCATCAAGGACGGTCCGACGCACATGCCACATGAGCGAGCTTGTGATGCCAACAAACAATACTCTCGGAGCCCACTGGCCGCAAATTGTTGCTCGCCAGCACATTTTTGTCATCAAATGCACCACCTTTTTTTCCCAGGCAAGTCGCGAGGTATAAAGGCCTGTAGCGACAACGGTCTGAACAGGATCTGGTTCTTCAATCCCCTCTTACTTGCTTCAGTATGAAACTGACTCTCGTCTCATCTTTCGCTCTCATCTCGGGGGCCCTGGCCCAACGCACCCTGACCGTTTACAATGGGTGCCCTTTCACCATCTGGTAAGCACAACCATGAGACTGGTTGGGGTTGTTATCAATAAGTCCTCCAAGGCCAGCGATGTTCACGGGAACAGGGAGTGCCCCAAATTATCCTACTGGGTCTGCCTTTCTTCTATCCTGTTTCTGTTTCTACTAATACCCACTGTCACTGAATTTAGGTGGGAAGCTGCAGCACGTACCTCCGTGACATTTCGGGTACAGTCTATGTCTTTGCATTATATAGCATCCATTCTAAACCATGTTTCAGGTCCCGAGTGACTGGACTTCAGGGAGGATCTGGGTATGTTCTTGGATGCTAGGAATGCCGTTAAACTTACATTTCCTGTCTAGGGTCGTCGCGACTGCGACTTCAGCACCAACCCTGGTCCCAACTCCTGTATTGATGGCGGTTGCAATGGTGGTTTGGAGTGCACTGGCACGGTATGGTTTTTCGTTCTTGGAAATACTCTTGGTAAATCATTTGTAAATACAGGGTGTCCCTCCTGCCAGTTTGGCGGAGTTCACACTTGGCGCCGGTGGTAATGACTACTATGATGGTTCGTATTCTCGGAACATGTGGCTTATATCCTGATTGTTTGTATATTAGTTTCTCTTGTCGATGGATACAACCTACCTCTCGCTATCACGAATAATGTTGGTTGCGGTGTTGCGGATTGCCCTGTTGATCTCGGCCCAAATTGTTTGTATTTGTCTGTTACCTCTTGATCGGAATGGTTTATCGTGGCATACGTAGGTCCTGCTCCTCTCAAAGGTCCCTATGATTCGAGTGGCTTCCCCGTTGGATGCAAGAGTGCTTGCGAGGCTAACTTAAGTGGCCACCCGAGTAGGTATTCATACTTTATGTTCAGCGAGAGATGTCCTAACGTTCGCTCTAGACAACTCGCCCAACTGCTGCACTGGTCAGTATAGCACCCCTGCAGCTTGCCCTTCGTCAGGTGTCGAGTACTATAGCTACTTCAGTGGGTCAAAATTCTGCCGACTTGAGAGTGTGTTCCGTTCTGATGACAGTGCACCATGACAGAGGGTAATTGCCCGAACTCGTATTGCTATGCGTACGACGAATCAAGTGGCACTGCGCTCTGGCACTGCGCCTCTAACAGGGAGGCCGCATACACCATCACGTTCTGCCCTTAGTCTTCTGAGGTTTAGCACTGACATTATGTGTGCTCTTACCAAATTTTCTTCGGCGGACGTATATCTTTGTATATAGTGGTATTCCATTGTCAGAGTCTGGAATATAAGACTTGCCCCCCAACTAAACCTTTCAGGATTGGAAAAAACAGCTGTTCTGATGTTACGCATGCTGTACACAGCTCGGCAACCATCTTGCTCAAAGTTATCTCAGCATTTGATGGTCCGTGGACTTGTCTCGTTGCTTCGGTCGCAACGTGAAAGCATGACTGCCGCCATTGCAAAGTCCCGGTTGGTCCTGGAAACAATACTCACAGAGACGTTGCTGACTGTTCCCACGAGCATCGCTTCACGAGTGCACGAAGCGGGCATATCCCATTACTTGGGCACCCGAAATCCGTAGATGATGTAGCTATGGCATGGAGCCGTGGTGTGGTGTGGGACTGCTGACAACCTCAGCGCGAGTGAGCATATTTGAGGTATTCGTCCTAAAAATACTCGGGACGCCACTGGTTAAACCTTGACTCAGACTCGGAATAAACACCGAGTGTTGGAATGGAAGAATGCTAGTTTCGTGATCACGGGAAATTCTCCGGTTGATTTGTTGTGCGATAGTTGGACCCAATGATAAAAAAAGTCCCACTGACACCCCACATGATGAGCGAGCACATCAGGTCAACTCGGGGCGTCACGTATTGCGATCCACATATGGGCTGGATGTGGCAACCGGAGGAGTTGAATCCTGCTTGGCATGTATTACGATCAATGCAGTGGAACATACTGGAATAATAAATCTGCCCTTGGCAGACCCTCTGTGGAATTGGATGTCCTAGAAGGAAAGCACTCTACCTGGCAGATTCCGCAGCCTTCAAGGCGGTATCAAAGGAGCGTAGTAGCAAGTCTTTGTCTTCCATACCCACGCTGATCCGTACCAACCCCTCCTCAACCCCATACCCTGCTGCCCACTCAAGCTCAGTGAAATGAGCAAGGATCGTATATGGACAAGCCAGGGTGAAGTTTGTGCCGAGGCTCGGACCTTTTTGGCAGGGAAGTGTATCGAAGAAGGCCTTCGACGCGGCCAAGGACGTAAAGGTGATGGAAAACAATCCACCGTAGCCGCCTTCAGGGAGTTTGCATCGTAGGTAGTTGTCGGAGGTGGTGTATTTCGGGTAGAAGACTTCTTTTACAGCGGCGGACGGCATGCCCTCGGTAACAGAGCGTGAGCGCAAGAATGCACAGACAGATTGAGTATTTTCATCGACAACTCGAATGCGTTGGGCAAAGTCACGCGAATTGCGTTCCATAAACAGAGCATCTTCGTTGAAGTACGTGTCTTCGTAGGTGGCCATCTGACTTTTCAGTATTGCGTAGAATCTCCTTTTCGGATTAAGGACAAGGCTGAACGCGCGCATGAGCTGTAAGTCAGATCAAAATACTGAATTCAATCGTACCTCCCACCCATAGCATTCGCGTCACCACTGAAGATCTTGGATAGGCTTGTGACCACAATGTCTGCGTATGGCAGGACCTCGACGTTGACAAAGTTCCCGATGGTATCGTCAACAACCAGCAAAAAGCCGAATTTGTCTGCTAAGGTTCTGAGGCGGGAGATGTCTGCAGAGCGCAGAAGTGGATTTGATGGAAACTCGGTGAAGAGAGCAATAATTGGAGGCTTCGTTGGATCTCTACTTGATTCTTCGGCAAGGAGACTTTCGAGGACATCGATGTCTGTGTCGAGTCCATAACCGAAGAAATCGGCACCTGGCCCCCATTTCTCTAGAATTTTAAGAGTGTCGGTGTACGGAAATCTATGGGTGAGACAGCTTTGGCAATCAACTAGCATGTAAGAACCAGCTTACCCGAAACAAACACTTTTGGCTGGAGGCCGAGACCGGAGGCAGAGTTGATGTGCATTCCAAATCGCAGCCATCCCTGTGGAATACAGAAAGACATCGTCTTCGCTGACATCCTGAACACCTCTACTACTTGGTCCGACCTCGACGTCCTGTGAGCCAGCGCGAGGTCCCTGTGGGCCATCTTGCACGTCGTCTCTGACAAGAACGCCAGCTATACGCCTTCGAAGGGCACGCTTTGCGAATGCGGCAGCGCTAAGGGGTAGATTTCGCCCGTATCGCTCTTCAAGGTATGTGCTCTGGTCTTTGCTCAACACACCCGAAGGCACGTCAGCACCCGGTAGCCTTCCGGCACCTCCCGGTGGTACCCAAGCTGCTGGCTGTTTGACCGAATAGTGTTTGTTGGAAGCTCTGAAAGGCGAACGAGCAGGCGAATCGAGAGGGCTCTGCTTATCTTGACTAGGCAAAAGAGAAAGACAGTGTTCTGCGAACCGGGAAGAGATGCCCAAACCAGTGTGTTGCCAAAATTGCTTCGCGATGGGAAAAGTGTCTGGGGGGAAAAGCGCGATGTGCAACTCGGCACATTGAGGGGTCTGTGTAGAGGACTCTTCCGGACAGATAAAGTACTGAACAAGTCTGACATGCGCTGGTGTTCCCGCAAGTGCAGCTCGATCGAGTATGAACATTCGACAATGGTCTGCGATCTTTTTGGAGGGACATAAGAGACACTTCTCATCGTTCATTCCAAATTTTTGTTCACAAATCCTGGCAAGCTGAACGGAATGAGACTTGATCGAAGCGATATCTGGAACCCCAACATACCTTTTGGATACTTAGATGTATGAAAAATCGAGGATATCCGGAGACCATGGAATCCACCACGCGTTTATCTCCTTCCTCATAACCGACATTATCACTCCATGTCGGAAGAGAGACGGAGATGGCATGCTGCGTGAACGGTGGAACTGCGAATCCAAGGGTTTCATTGACAGCCATCATGGATGATCGTAGAGATTTAATCTAAATTCACACGCTCACTAACACTCTTCTAGTACTGCATCCGGTCAACTGAACAGGAACCAACTCTATTGCCGCTATCAGCGATTTACGACGTATCTCTGCGCCTGGCACATTGGTAGCCGAGTTGATACTAAAAGTGGAGGGAGTTGATCCTAGGATGCTACACCTTTTGGGTTTCATGGCGAAGACGCCGTGCCGCATGCTGGCGGTGAGGCGTGACTATTAGAAGCGGAGGTGCTGGTATTTTTTCAGTCAGTTCGCTGAACCCATCTCTTCTCTCAGAATGTCTGATATTCGCATTGTCCCACCTCAGGAAGACTCTGGTCCGTCCTTCTTCGAGGGACTTTATTCGATGTTTACAGGAGGATGGGAAGGAATGCTGAACAGCGTAACGAATAGAAACCCAAAGTTTCCACCGCTGGATGTCCTTCCGTGCGCTAACGTCAGTGTGGAGAGATACGCCGTCTGCGGAAAGCCTGGCAAGCTAGCCTGTAGTGTCTGCAAGCTGGTGTCTTACTGCTCCAAGGTATGCGAGCGTTGTCCAAGCACCTTTAGACACTGGCTCACAGTGCTCGCAGGAATGTCAAAGGGCTCATTGGGCAACCCACAAGTCAGGTCAGTGTCAGTCTGCCCAACGGGACAAAACATCCCTGACCTGGAACAGATTGCAAGGATCCCATCCGATCGAGTAATTGGAAGCCTGGTTGGATTACTGATGGTCGCGAACCTCGTTTTATTGACAAGACAAGCACGTCGTCAATGGAGGAATTCGCTAGCCGATATCAGGAAGAGCTCTCACTTGGTTCCTCACTGTGAGCATTGCTTTTACTTCTGTTTGAATTCTGGGCCACTGACGTTTCTTAACAGCTGGGGCAATATTCCAGCCATGGACATCGTAAACTTGCCGAATAATGAGACAGACCTGGAAACAGGCTTGTCGCTTGTGTTCGCTGGTAGGTAGCTTGCGCGTACAGGTGTTTCTTCTCAACTGCCTTTCATTGACAGCGTCAGGTGATATTCGAAACATCGTCACAACGGTCAATGCCCTTGGATCAGATTACTCTGGGCATCTAAACATCTTACTCAACGACCTTAATCCTCACATTGTATCCCGCAACATCGCCCTGCTTCTGATCTTGGGGACAATACCGGATGAAGTTGTCGCTGCAGATATTGCTCTTCACTTCTGGTACTCCGTTTTCCTGCCTATGGAATATCGCCTCCGTATTCTGTCCATGGTATCCGCTCTTTTGAAGAAAAGCAACTCCGCTGGTCAAATCGTCACTTCTTTAGGACCTCATTCGACATTGACTTGTCTAGTCTCCCCTGAAGTCCGGAGACTTTTGATGGAGAACGCTGGGCCTGTAATGTCTCCAGATCAGGCTCAGATCGAGTACAAGCGCGTGAGGAAAGCACCAACTCGTGTCGATTTTCGAGATAGAATGTACATGGGATTAAAGCCTTCCCATCGACTTGCATTCCTGGAATATCGGCGATTTGGTATCATACTTCCTTTTGGAGCTCTCAATGCACATTGCAACGTACCCAATCCTTCTCTCTTCGCCAATGGCGTGTGGTTACAAACTGACTACGCAGACCCCCTCGAATCCTGGGAGTAAGTATCCGTTCCGTTAGGATCAAAACGAGAGATGACATTTCACCCGTAGCCAGGATAAGGTTTTTAATTCTGGAAGAGCACACGGCGCTCAACCTGAAGACGTATATGGGTGTCTTTACTTTTTTCTCTCAGATCAACTACGAGCATTTGCCCGACACATACATCAAAACCGCATCTCATTCCATGTCTTTAGTTTTGAGGCATGCGCACTAGCAGAGGGGATCGCACAGGGCAAGTTTGCAGAGTATGGTGTTCCACCGACGACCCGATTTGACCGCATTGATGTGTCGAATATTATGGATCCAAATTACGTTGGTATACGAGCTGTGGTGGACGCTTGGGGACCACTCCTTGCGAAGACCGATCATGCTGCCCTCACTGGGTACTTCATGAATTGGGCGCCATTTACGAAAGGGGCCAGTGTTACAGACGCCGGCCCGTCGGTGCTTAAAGACACAATTAAAAAGTTGGTGGAGAGCAACAGGGTGTGTGTGTTGATAAGTTCTCCACGATATTCCTCTCATAATGTCTTCAGATTCAGCCCGGTGATCCGGAGCTGACCATGTATCTTGCTATGACTGGCATTGATGCACTACATGATGCGTCCAAAGCATTTTCAAAGTTCTGGAGGGATCACGGTGGTGATGATGTCAAACTCAAGCTGAGGACAGCCCACAAGATAATTCCACATGTGCGTGACGCGGATACCATGAAAATGGCACTTGATGTTAAGCACTGAACCCTGATAGCGTTTGAAAACTGCTGTTGATGCTAAACCGGATGCTCTTCCCGAGTTTCCAGACTATGAAACGTGGTATCGTTACGTGCGTCGGACCCAGTCCCTTGAGTTTGGCGGATCCATGCTTAATTCTGGCCACAGACTCGTCTGACCAATTGGACATGGACGGAGCGTTTTGTTGAGCTCAGTTATAGCAAGGCATAAATCAACGTTTCAGAAAGCGATATACTACCGTACACAGTACAGATAACGCTATGTTGTTCCCGAGACTCGTTTTAACTGCAAACCCTTGTCAATAGAAGTCTCAGAAGGCTTCCATTCCCAAGCGCCACTTTGAGACTAACCCAGTTTCGAATCTTCCATCACGGATGTTGTTTGTAGGCAAACACGTTTTATTCTTCGTCGGTCATCCCGTGAGTCCTCTGACTCATCCATGATATCTAGCAAACCTTGTCTCCCACAGCATCCATGACCGTCGACTCCCGCAAACTTTCCTCGCCCGTGGAGCGGGTGTTCACCTCCCTGATTAAATCAAACGATCCCCTAAGCTTATTCACACCGTCTGATTGCGACGCCCTTGGCAACGTAATCGAGGATAGCTTGATATCCCTCACGTTACCCCCACTCGAGCCATTGCCTTGCGCAAATTGCCCTAACCCCGGAAAGTTGCCTTGCGGAAAGTGTAAATTGGTATCGTACTGTTCACAGGTAAGGCCTGAATCAAAGTTTTATTGTTGGTTTGATGGCGACGCCTCGTAGAAATGTGAGAGGGGACACAGAAGTGTTCACAAACAAAGTGTGCTCGCACTACAAGCTTGTAATCGCAAGTT
The DNA here is from genome assembly GCA_038094595.1 of Pulveroboletus aff. annulatus. Classification (NCBI taxonomy): domain Eukaryota; kingdom Fungi; phylum Basidiomycota; class Agaricomycetes; order Boletales; family Boletaceae; genus Pulveroboletus; species Pulveroboletus aff. annulatus. Next base: position 56,226 of record JBBPTX010000083.1, read on the forward strand.
GACTAGTTGCAGATTGTGATACTTCCAAGTCTCTTTGCTCTGCTGCTGGCTCTCAGGGTGACAGTCAAGATTCATCGAGGCCACCCCTTCCACAGAAAGGAAGCACTGATAGTCCAGTGGCTCTACCGCCGTTCGTTTTCCGATCTCATGAACGACTCTCTGGCTGATTGACTGTGAGGCAGATGGGGAAACCTGCCTGCAGTCGACATCATCAACCTCAAAAATAACGAAAAGGATAAGTCAAGAGATTTTTCATTGGCTTTTGTTGGTAAGCCATTCTTCAGCCTCCTCCTTGTTCTCAGATTGTTTTGTCTAGCTTCTGGAGATCTTCGGAACATTGTACGCACGGTGAACGCACTGGGGTCTGATCATACAGGGCGTCTTCACATTTTACTCAATGACACCTCTGCGGCCACTGTGTCTCGCAACGTCGTTTTACTACTGATTCTTGGCGCTATGCCTAACGTAGCGGTTGCCGCTGACATCGCACTTCACTTTTGGTACTCTGTCTTCTTACCAGAAGATTACCGTCTTCGGATCCTCGCGTCGTTGCTATTGATTTTACAACAACACGCCGACAAAACAGAGCCACTGTCTGCCAATCTGGGTCCACGCGCGAAATTGACTTGCCTGGTGCCTCGGGAAATAACAGATCACCTGTTGTATACCGCAGGCCCCACTCTGTCAGCGGCAGAGGCGCGAAGCGAATATGAACGCGTCTATGCAACACCAGCTCGACTGGACGCCAGAAATCGAGCGCTTGCTGGGGTGAAACCTTGCCATAGCCTCGCATTTACGGCGTTTTGGCGATCTGGAGTTGTCCTTCCTTTTAGCGTCAACAGTGACCACCACACCGCACCTAACGCCTCCTTGTTCTCACCCTCTGGTTCCTGGTCGTCGAGTAACGTCGACAACCCACTTGCATGTTGGGAGTGCGTCAAATGTCAACTTTGCCCTTCTATTGCGCTAACTTTGTATCCACGACAGTCCTAACGAGGTCGTCAAGATTGGACAAACATATGGGGCACAGCCCGAGGATATCTATGGTTGTCTGTACTTTTACCTTTCCGACCAATTGCGAAGGTTTGCAAAACGTATCAGAGAGCTGGACGTCACGTTCTATGTCTTCAACACAACCGCGCATACACTCGCCCAAGACATTGCGGGTGGCGAGTACTCCAGATACGGTTTAACGCCGAGCGTGCGATTCAACCGTGTGGATCTCGGCCACTCTCTTGCGGAGGCCGGGTGTATGCGAGATGTGTTGAAGTCATGGGCACCGTTATTAGCAGAGGGCGACACAGCTGCGTTCGTGGGTGTCTTCTCTAACTGGGTAGACACCCAAAAGGACGGTAGTGTGGTTGGAGCAGACGAAGCCGTCGTTGTCCCAATCGTTGGAAAGCTAACTAGGCTAGGCAGGGTGACTATTTCCATCCGCTTGTTCTCAAGATGTGGCGTCACTCACCCAATCTCCATATGACAGTTGCCGCCTGGAACCACGTTAGCGAATGCGATAGCCACGGAAACGCCACAGCTAGATGCGGCGTATGATAACTCGAAGGCCTTTTCCAAGTTCCTGAAAGCCAATTCATTGAGTGATGCGCTTCGGCAGGCGATGCTCAAGCGTCGACTGAGACACAAGATTCTCCCTCAGGCACGTGTACCCCAAGTGGTTCCAACTCGGTACAATACTGAGCACTAAGATGTCAACAGAGAATCAGGATGCCGATTGATGCAAAATCCTCGGACTTGCCTCACATTCCAGACGACGATACGTGGTACCGTTACGTATGTTCACTTTATCCCGCAAAGAAAAGTCCTGTTTTGCTGATTTGGACCCGGACAGGTGAGGCTCGCCAAAATCTCCTTTACTGCACGTTTTGTGGAGTTTGGTCGTTCGACGGCGGCGTAGCGGCCCACGAAGCCACACATGACTCTGCTGATATGCACCCAGCTTGTTAAACCCATGATTCGTTGTGCCGTAATTATACACGTTGCAGTGACCGCAGCAACTTTTTCTGAGCATTAGGGGCCAGGCACTTGTGTTTTTTTAGAACCTCATGTCCGCAAGGATGAGTGACCGCTCGAGGAACTGATCGAAACCGGATCTTATCTTTTGGCAACAACCGTCCATAGGCCAAATGGGAATAAAGTGACGCAATGAAGGACCAGTACTATGGAGCATCAACTCGAGGCAGTCGGCCGCCGTCGGAAGAATTAGCCACTGACCTGTGGCGACCTAATTTATGCAACTGAAACACATGTCCAGGTGATCATCGAGTCCAGGTGATACGGCGGCAGCCTATTCAGTTTGACCACCTTTTCTGATGGAAATGTGTCCAGACCCAATCCAGATTGCCATCAATCTCTGGTGTCCCACTCCATTCAGTAAATGCTGTAGATCCGTTTGGCTCAAGGTTCCTAATTTCTGTGACCATATCCCACGACTCTTGCTCCGTCCATGCTGATGATGATGATACTATGACCGATTGAAATCTGACCAGATCTGGCCGAGCTTACCTCTTCAAGGCCATATTGTTCCCATCTGTACACAGTGCACCCATTCTCATCCCAACGTGCAGTCCCCATCTTCCGTAGAGACAACGGAACGTTGAACTTGAAGACAAGGCATTGATTCCTTTTCTTCTGGTTGTCTGGATTTTTCAGCTTCTAGAGTTCATCAAGAATGTTCCAAACAGCTGACATTAATACGTATCGTCGTCTTCTTTGAGATCCCGTCAAACCTGGGGCTCCCCCTTGTTACCCGCAGTACGAGGCCCATGTATCGACATCACTGGATGATAAGTATCTGAGATCCGCTTCAGCAGAAAAGGACGACGCCTCCTCACCTTTGCGGATAAGAAATGGAAGGTGCGACGTTTGTCAGGTGTTAAAGTTCTGCTTGATTAACTGCCAACTGTTTATCCATCCCACACTAATCCCCCGTCCCCAATGCAAATGTGGCTCTAAGTGGAGAGCTCCACCGTGACAGTTGGTTGGCCAGAAAGTTACTCTAGGGGGCCGTCAAATCCTCTCGACGACCGTAACCATGTTTCTGTTCTCCCTTTCCAGGAATTAACCAAGTTTTCGTGTTCAACTAGTAGAACAGCCTGAGCAAGGGTAGGCGAGGAACCGAAAATTTTCTCCGGTTGCCAGTGGGTGTGTCTTTCGCGACCATCGCAGTCAGAGTGACAGTCGGACCATAGTAGGGCCGCATGTTCGCAACTGAACCCGACGTTGGCAAGGACACCGGTATGAGTTTGTCACGGACGTCCCAGGCTCTGGCTACGTTTTCCTTTCATGACTCGTGAAGGTCAAGGGAGATGACTTACTGGATCATCGGTGCCATCTTTAAAGACATCAACGCGATTTCCGTCACCGCCGGACCAATAGAAAATGATGTCACCAGTTCTGCAGTAATAGAGGAATGCCTTGGACGATGGCTCTACGGTCACGGTTGCACGTTTCATGTACGATGCCTGGACGAACTTCCATCTTGTATGATATTTGACCATCACTGTCATCGCGGCATGAAACTTGAACTCTGGTACGTTGGAAGCATATACACTAGTGCGTAGTAATAACTATGATTAGATACACTGTAGACAAAACTATACAGTACCAGTACAAATTGAACTCCATCTCCATAGAATAACCTAGAAAACATCCGATTACATGGTCATTTCCAAACATTTTGATTCCCTGCCATAAAATGCCATCGCCCTCTGACACTCGTCTTCGAAATCCACGTGGAAACTGGAATTTGCGAGGGGTATCCCATAATCATCGTCTTCATCGTCTTCATCCTCATCCACCTCAGGAAAACCAAACGTCGGTAGGGAATGTAGTAGCGGCCTTGTCATAGACCCGAGGGGCGTTGCAAATCTGGCGGACATCTCAAGGATATCGCACACGCTTCGATCGCGCTCAAAGAGGCCGAGTAACAGCTCCCATCTGGCGTACCACGAGAGTTCCCATGCGCGGAGGCGAGTCCACGAAGGCGGACTGCACGAAGACGAGTCGGTTTTTGAAGGCCCGAGTGGAGGTTGGACACTGGCGGCTGGAATCTCATCTGCGACGAGCGTAGAGTCTGATTCTTCGTCGTCACTAGAAGACGACGAAGTATACGAACTCAACGTCGACAGGGACGTAGACGCTTGAACGTGTGCCGTGTCGGAGGTGGACTCGAATGGTGCAAGGGGTGTAGTCCTCTGCTGCATGTTTAACACGTACAAGGTCTTTTGAAGTGTCCATAAAGGAAACTTGAAGAAACAACGATCGACGTGGGCAGAGTATTGATCTCTCAACGCTGAAATGTCTCCTACGCGGGGATAGATGGAAGGGGGTGCATCCTGCTCGTGTTTCCTGGGCGGGAGATCTACGAGATCGCGCTCTAGTCCTGACGGAGGAGTGCGCATATAAGGTGGTGGACCCTCTACAACGCGTTGCTGAGGGATAGCGAAGCCAGTATATGCGTCGTGTCCTGCCTCACCCTGCTCTACACGAGACTGCCATTCAGCCCATTCTTCATGTCGCGAATTCCAAAAGGTCTTTTGTTGGAGAAGGGCGCTGCGAGAGAATCCATGGTGAGGGTAATTGAGTCGTTGTGCTGCGGTGCGGGGTGGGGGCGAGTAATCTTGTGTGTCGACCTGAGGCTGCACGGAAGGTGGGCGGACTGGTACTGGAGCCTGAGGCTCAAAGGTGACCTGGTTCATTTGGCATTCTGGTGGTGTGTCTGCAATCCCATGAATGGGTGAATCCGTACGCAGCGGTGGATCCTCGATTGGGATGTGAGGGTGATCAAGTGGTGCGGTGTCGTCTGCAAAGACATCTTCGTCGATAAATGTGTACGGGGAACAATCACGAAAAATGACATCCAACTCGTCCGTTGGCGAGCTGTCACCTTGCTCTGGGCATTCCAGGCAGAAGTCGAGCCGGCTGGGCGAGCGACTTGGTGCCAGAGGTTCATCCAGCTCGTCAAGCAGGGTCGAAAGTGGGGGGTCCATGGATGTCGTGAGGAAGGAGAAGAACTGCGGGTTGTTTGTACGCGTCAATATCCAAGCCACGGGCGTCTAAACACCCACAAAGCAACGCGACACGCTCAGTCACGTGCATTAACTTTGCTCGGCGGACAAAGGGCCGTTTAAGTCAAACAATAAGACATGTGCATGGAACACACCATTTATTTTCTATCAAACCTCAGGACCGTCTTCCGCATCTTATCCGAATGCTCAGAGAACGGTACTACGTATCCGCCCAACGCCGCTACCAGTCCAATGCGCTGATCCGCAGCCGCATCGCCCTCGGGTGGCGCAGACACAACCTGTATCATCGATTGGGTCTCGACGCTGTGGATCTCAATCGTGCCGTCGGGCAGCAACGTTGTAATGTTTGGGTAGTCAAGATCTATCGGCATTGGTCGGTCTATTCGAATCCAACAGAAAGTCGTGGTACCACTCACCGACAGACAGCGGATGACTTGGCCATTCCAGAGTCCCCCTGACAGGATCACCTTCCCCCGTGATGAAGACACCAAGGGTACTTGCACCCGTCCACGAAAGCAAGAGAAACTCGTTTCCGCCGACAAACACGATAAACGGTTTAACAGGTGCTGTATCATCCGGTGCTTGGTTAACGGGCAGCACAGGGAACATCTGGGCAGTGTGCAAATCGATGACATTGTAAAACTGGCTGTCGGCGACACAAAGATACTGCCCCGCACGCCGGGCTAACTGAGCTCCGGGTTGGAACGGAATTTCCTGTTACAAATAGTGTTCCATCATTAACCTGGGGTTTGATTGGAGAAAGTCGGACTAACCCTGGAGTAAACGAGACGTTCTTCGTATAAATTATAGAGCGCGATAGCATTCCGCTTTATGATACAAAAGTCGAGCGGTTGCAGCTTGGTCGGAATGTCATGCACCGTAGGTGGGACTCGCAAAAGATGATGCTGATCGACTGCAAAGGTTTCTACATGACGAATGGGCTTGATATTGGGCACGGGGTCCAGCGAAGGTAACGTGTAAAAGTGGATTTGACGATCTTTTCTTTTTCAAGCGGGTGTCGAGTGACGTAGTATGGACTTACCGGACAATATCAGCACACGAGACATATACGGGATGACGACGAGTTCATCAATTGGTTTTCCATTTGGAAGACTCTGACGTGAGAGCAGGGAATAAGATTCTTGCTGTAGGGGACGGACGAATGAACATAAGAACGCGCGGTGCCCAGCTGCCCGACCTTGGTTGGATCCGGTTCAGACTGAAGAGCGTAGCGCAATAGCTCGCCGTTGGTGCATCCGACGTAGACCTCGGGACCTACATCTCATAGGCAAGGAAAAGAATATAGGTCGTATTGTGCGTACCGAGCGCCTGTGCACATGAGACGTTCCCGACAGATATGGCAGGGACAAGGGAATGGATGAGGTAGGGCGGGACGTCCAGGTCAGTGGACATGTGCAAGTTGTTGGTAGTACGTAAAAGTGACACTTGCCAACAGACGGCCAAAAGTCATGCACAAAGTTCCCCTCCCGCTTTACTTCCTTCCTTCCTTCCACGTCTTCAAGATACGCCAACTCACGCCAGAATCTCGGACCTGAGGATGCAGCAAGTCGCAATCCTTCCACAGCGAAGAGCGTCACTCTCGCTAACCCATACCAGAAGTCCGAGTGGCCGCGAGTCCCCGTCGGGGACGGCGTTGCTCCAACCAGCGGCAGCAGGCCCAGAGGCCGAGAAATGGGTCGAATCATGGGCCCACATCCACGCCAGAGGTGGATCGTGACCTGTGTCGCCATCCAGCGCAGTACTGACAACCCTTGTCTGGTAGATCTTATCGACTCTCGCATTGTTGCTGTAGACGCGGATTGCACCGTGGAAGACGCATGCGATGCAAGTTTGACGCTCGTCCTCCCCTTTCCTCGCTCACATATCGTTGTAGCTACTCCTCAAAGAAGATATTTCATGTCTAGCAGTCAAGGCTCTGCCTAGCACACAAACGAACGTTCCATTTCTTGGTCTTTTTGACGTATGAGCGGATATCACTTGGCTTGTTCCCTTCTCTGATCGTGGTCTAGTTCTCTGATGTGAACGCATTCTTGACACTGGCCGCCACACGACACACAATTCCTCCTCACGAACTCAAAGCAAACTCGCGTGCTGACCAGATCATGTCTGCAGCGCGCGCAGGTCGAGTTCCCGTCCACTTGGTTAGCAGTGAGTATCTTACATCTTCCCAATCTCTGAGATCTGATCTGGGCACAATAGACTTGTCGGAGAAGAATTTTCTTGAAATCCTACCCTATGAAGCAACTGTAGTATCTCTGTTGGCTGTTTTCGCCCGTGGCACACACAGGGGTAGGCAATCCCTCAACCAGACAAATATCACTCAGCACTGAACGCCACATAGTCCTTGTACGCTCGTTCTCCCCCTCCGATGCGTATCTTGGCATGGTATCTGATATGAGCCTTCTATCGTGGTTCTCTACCTACGCAGAACGAACACCCGCGTTCCAAACCTACCTCACGAACTCACTTTACGCGCTGACTCTTCCTTCTATTCATATGTACTCGTCCGTTGTCGCATCATCGAGCACAGCGCAGGTCCTCCATGTGATGCGACTAATGAGCGAGCAAGGGGTGAGCAGTGTCGCTGTTATTGACGATGAATCAGGAACACTGCTCGGCGCGGTCAGCGTCACCGATGTTGGCAAGGTATGACGACAGTAATTCCCATTCCTTTCTGCTGATCTTTTACCCCTAGATAGTAGTCCCGTCTCAGAGCAACCAGATACTCTCCACGCCCGTGTATCAATTTATCGCGCAAATCAAGGTTCGAACACCCAACCAAGTGTCCGGACGCGACGCTGACCTCATATAGGAGCCCGATGGGTTGACAGATGGCGTCGACAAGTATCCAGGTGAAGAGCGTGTCACATTCCTCCGACGGAACACTCATGCTATCGTTTGTACAGTATACGTCGTTTTCCCGACCAGCACGCTTTCATATACTATCCAGAAACTTCTTGCCAGTCCGTCTCCCCGCTCCCCCTGTCCATACACACCGACTTACTCCCCACAGCCAACTCGCACCGGCTCTTCGTCACCGAGGACTTTCCTGCCCCGTCGTCCCCCTCCCTCTCTAGCCAAGGAAGCGGCAACCTCTGCGGCATTGTCTCCATCGTCGACAGTGAGTCCCCTCGTACCCTTTGTCTTGTCGTTCATCCCCGTTATACCTCGTTTCCCCTCACGGTTAGTTCTCTCCCTTTTTGCGCGGATCGCCCACATTCCGGACGTCGACCCAACGCAACGGATGCGCCACAGACGTGCCTCCTCTTCCTCGTCCCAGTCCTCCCGCGATCTCTCTGCCCGATCCCGCTCGAGTAGCCGGACGAGCATGCGTCTGAGCGCAAGCCCGCGTATCGTGGCGACGACGGCGGATAAACGTAATTCCATCTCGAGCTTGGATGCGTTTCAGTGGTCAGAGCTCGTCACACCTCGAAAGGAAGACCACAAATGATGTGATCCCTGTGTGCGTGTCTTAGTATATGTTGAGAAAGATGTCGATTGTTCTGTCTAACCATGACCGGCGAGCATCTTTGGGTGTTTAACGTCACGCTAATCCAGACGTCTCAATTTCGTTATAGTCATAATACTGTACTGATCATGTCGTTCGCTGAAGGTCTGAAACTGGTCGACTATACGTTTGCAATGTACCCCTTTGATCACAATCAACAATTTGTCTTTGGAGAGACAATGTAGTGCATACATGGAGAAACGTAATGAAACGTGAACAAAATGCGTACAGAATGCATGCGTCTCGCTACACGAGGCCCAACGTGAATGAAACAATCTAAGGTTTGGATCTAAGATTAACGGTCAAGGGAACAATATAGTAGGATAGAATAACAGGGCATGCAATCACTGTGCGTTGCCGTTGTTAACCTCTTCCCTCTTCGTGCCAATGGCTTTGGCGAGGTCACCGATTCTCTGCGAGAGCTTCTCGAGCATCGGCTTGACACCGTCCCTGACCTCTTCAGCAACACGGTGGACCTTGTCGCCGACCTTCATGTCAGGGGTCGTGATGATGTCGCGGAGATCTGTGATGGTTTTGGAGAGATCAGGATAAGTGGACCCGAGCGTGTGTGGAAGCGTGGCAGTAGATTGCTGCAGCTTCTGCAGCTCTAGAAGCATGCTATCGGAGAGAGCATGGATCCGTGTCTGCGCGCCGGTGAGAGAGGCTGCAGCGAGCCCCTGAATAGAGTTGGCCGTATCGATGGCCTTCTGACTGCACACCATGAGTGTTGAGGCAAGAGACAGACAAAATTGCTCACACCAGGACGCTCTGCTGCTGAAGCTGTTTGAGATGCTCCGAGGAATAGATGTAGACATTGTCCCTGAGGTGCTTCGAGATGGCGTACGCACGCTGATACTGATACTGGCAATCTGAAGAGGTAGAACTTGGCGACGTGGTGCCGGATTCGCTCCCGACTCTGTTTACGGCGCTCTCAAAATAATCGACAATGGGGGCGAATTTCTACGGGCGTCTATCAGTTACACATCTATATGCCTGAAATCACGTGCTACATACCTTATCTATGCCCTCTGCGACGCCGACGGCCGGGGATTTAACGTTCTTGTCGAAACGCTCGTTCGCGGAGGACACGACACTGTCGCGGCGTTCGCGCACGTACGAGGCGACGTCCTCTGGCCTGACTTGGAAGGGGTAAGGATACTTTTGCTCAATGACATCGAGTCCTTTGTTGGCGAAGCCGTCCGCAGAGACAATGAGGGGTGCGAGACGGATCTGCAACGGCTGGGAGTAGTTGTATGCGGTCTGGGTGATGGCCTGGGCGGCGTGGTACGGGGAGCGGGTGAGCACATTTGAAGAGAGTGCCCAGTGAATCTGGTCCAAGGAGGACGCGACGAGAGGGATGGAGGCGACGCGGCTCAGGACGGTGATTTCGGGGAGTTGGGGCTGGGCGTTGGGCTGGGTCTGAGTGGCAGCCATGGAATGGAACGAGGAGAACGAAGATGACACGAAACGCGATCAAGACAGGGTTAATATACTGTTGCGGATTGACATGTGATTTTGTGCACAGTACGCCTGTCACACGCACGCGCTGTCACACACATCCACGACGTCTCTGTTCACGAGCATGCCGAGGCAGATGCAGGCTCGCGAGGGCACCGAGCATTATTTCCTGCCTTGGGACAGGAGCTCACCCACAACGTTATACCGCCCGTTGAAACCCCTGTCCTACTCGCGGACACGAATGACGCACTCGGGTTATCACAGGAACTACATTTATTTTTCGCCCCAAGAAACGTGATATAAAACAAGCCGATAGATCGTCGGTGGCAATGAAAAAATATTTACATACATCGGGATGATGATCGGCGGCATTGTGGCCATCGCATCCGGTCATCGACAAGGTGCAGGACCAAACGATTTGCGGTGAATCACATGGAATCGTCAGCTTGTCCGTCGCCTCGGTATGTCAACCAAACCGTGTGATTTCTGAGCAAGAATTTCCAGTGGTTTTCTATCACGCGATATGTTTCAAGTTGCATGTTGATACGATTTTATGACGTCATCAATGGCTTTCCAACCTGCGGCTAGGATGTCAATCTTACCCTTTGGCTAACGCCAACTTGGTAGCGTGCACCTTTATTTTCCTGCATGGGACTACATATTATACACTGACAACTCCACCTCACGAGACATGGCTTCTTTGGGATCCGTTCCTACCCAAAAAGTTAATTCGGCCGCATTTCTACCACCGCATTCTAGTACTCGACGCAGATCACATCTTCGAGCCATCAAAGTTTTCCAGCATAGTGTTAATCCTGTTTCTACAATCTCATCCCAGCTCTTTTGATGCGTATTCCCCACATTTCCCAGGACTTACAACCAGGGGTCACCGTCACTGTCCAAACAAAATATGGTCCGTTGAGGGGTGGGCGAGCCACGAACGGCGCAGCTGTCTTCCTTGGTAATACTCTGACATCTCCTCGTTGTTTCGTGATCTGATCATCTTGCTCACTTGGTTGTGAAAGAGGTCCCATATGCCTTGCCTCCCGTGCGATTTCAGGATCCTCAGCCACTTCTAGAAGGTTATCGATACGAAGATAAGCATTATGTCTTTGAGACGAAACGTAATTCGCATCTTTCCTGTCATCACTAGCATATCATTGATAAAGCCCACTTGCGCGCCAGATTGCTATCAACCCACCAATATCGGCGATGCGGACGGTGTGTCTGTACAGAACGTGTTCCTATCCACATTTTTGTTTAGGTTTTTCCAGACGACCAGAACGGCTTTGGGAACCCATCTGAGGACCCGTGAGGATGCATTGTCTTTGCGTCTTCATTTTTGTAACAAATTTTCTGCTAGTCTTTTCGTGAATATTGTCGCACCTTCGTCGTTCTCTAGTGTCTCCAAGTTTCCTGTCAAGGTCTATATTCATGGCGGGTAAGCGGAAAATACTCCTTCTAGCGTAGTCGGTCGTTCAGCGCTTAACCATGCACGTGAACCCGACCCATCAGCTTCTTGCAGACCGGAGCACCTCACGAATTGCAAAACCAGGCGCAATATGTGTCCCAGGAGCGTTCAGAGATTTGGGTAAACATCGGATATCGCCTCTCTGTCCTGGGGTTTCTTGCGTGCGATGAACCCAGGGTGGATGGGAACTTCGGTTTCAAGGATCAATGGTTTGCAATGGTTTGGATACGGGACAATATTGCGACGTTTGGCGGTAAGCCAGAAGCCACTTTACGGACTAGACAGATTTTCACCCCCTTGGAACAGGTGATCCGGAGAACATCCAAATCACGGGACATTCCGCGGGTGTGTAGTTTGCTGATGGACCCTTCCTTTTCTCCAGAATGATGGTTACTCGTTTAAAGGCGGACACTCTGTCCACCAGATCCTACATCACATATCTCGACTTCCAGCGGGTCAAAGCTCACCCATCAGGTCCGCAAGGTTGCAGTCAAATGCCATCGTGTGAGTGTCACCCTCGGTTTCCGTCTTGGAATTAACTTTACTGTGGTCAAAGGATATCTCCGAAGACGCCAGCAGAGTGCAGACCACAATTCGAGGCTTTATGCCACGCATTGGGATTTGATCCAAAACTGCCCAACATTCTCGATATACTCCGGAACCTCGATAGAGTTCCTGCCAAGGATCTAATACGTGCCATTGAGACGAACGTTGGTGTTCAAAATGCGGCATTTCTGGGCTGTATGGATGGTGTTTGGATGGACACCAACCCTGATCCGATGACATGGCAACGCAGTGGTGATTTTGGTAGGAGACTCCGCGAAAAGGGCGTCAAGAGCGTCACTGTAGGCAACGTTTCTGAAGAATGGTACTACTATTCTACGTTCCATCCCATCAACACCCCAGCGGATATCATTCCATATCTACTGCGATATTACCCACGACCGATCGTCGAAGCACTGGTGTCGATGTACCCTAGGCTCCCTGATACTGCGGCAGCCGAAGAATCACAGAGGCTCTTTGGAGAGATTCTCAGCAACGGACAAATCAACATTCCTGTGCGATTACTCGCCAGAGATTTGCAATGTGTCGATTTCCCAGTGCTTCGATACGAGATAGGATGGGTGGCAGGACGGGATCGGTCCAACGGTGCGTAGTGCCTTGTCTTTCTTTAAGCGGGACCCGTTCTGAATGGTGGACTCTGCGAATAGGACACGTGTCACACGGCTCTGACCGCTCTCTCTGGGCAGTGCGAGTCCCAAATCTCGGGTTAGTACACAAGGAGAAGGCGTTAGAGTGGCTAGATATGGTCGACAAGGAAGTCAAGGTTCTGGAGCGCGAAGGCCGCTCAAATAAGCCAGTTGAATGGGCGCTCATGCTCAAGGAAGATCAGAGTATTGCTTGGTCAGAAGACGCGCGGTGGGAAAGGCTGCTTGCGGTAGCAAGTGTCCTGCCCAGCGAACAGGACCGCTGATGGGCTGTGTCCCGCGAAGCCAATGGTATGTTTAGAAAGACTTGCATGTTTGCAGTAGGAGCCTGAACACGATGTCCCACTGATCCATTTCCGATTCTATTCTGTAGTGATTAAGTTGACGTCCTCATCGATGACTCGGCAGGAACCTTGCTTGCATTTGTGATTCATGCCAGATACCAGGCATCAAGTTGATGGTAGTCGCTAACTGACTTGCGTAGTCCTACAAGCGTACCGAATTCATGTAACTTATCTCTACAAACAAAGGAGACTGGGAATGAGCAAAATGGGGGGAGACAACCAATTTCGATGAACAGGTGAGGGTGAAATAAAACGAGTGGGGACGTACTACGTTCTCGCGTTTGCCCAAATCGTTAGCATGGTCGTGTTGTCCCCATCAGCACGTTGTTGCATCGACATGATCGGCACTTTTGATGTCCTCGCAACAACGACGACTTGGACCTCCTTGTCAGCGTGCCGCACCATGCGTTGGATCTTTATCATCGTCCTCAGCGTTCTCGCGTCGTCCATGTCGTCGAATGCTCGTCCTCGTCGCCAGGCGATTGTCTTCGTCCTCGTGTCGTTAGGTCGTCCTCACCGTCCTCAATGCCATCGAATCGACACGTTAACGCGGCCATCAGCGTGTCTCAGCAGGTCGTTGCGGTCGTCGTCATCGTCTTCGGTGATATCGCGTCAATATGTCGACCCTGCCATCCACGCCAACGTGGTCTCCCTTGCGTTTTCGTGCCAGAGCTTGTGGTGGCACAACCCTTGGTCCTCTCGTGGCAGTTGACGTCGAATCACCGTCAATATCATTTCGCTGTCCTCGGTGTCGTCCGCGACTTGTCGACGCGAGTGGGTTAGAGTGTGAACGTGTGACGAACAAGAGGCACAGGAACATATGAACTTCATCATCATCGATATATACCATGTACGAAATTGTCCGAGTTTGATGGGACCCTCAAAAAATCAATGCAAGGCTAGCATATGCATTTCGAACATACCTGCTGTGATAAGTAATGCAGCTTGAACTTCGGCTGGAAATGTTTCTCACAAGTCTCGACATCACCACCCGCTCATAATCCTTGAAGTTATCCGCTATTGCGCATCATGTTTGCGTTGGCGCAGTACCTCTTGGCCTCGAAAAGCCATGGATGAAGAAGAGGTACGAAATCGCTTGGGGTAACCAACTTCTCGTTCGCTCTCTCGATTTCCAATACGCCTTCTCGCTTTCAACTTGAAGCCCACACACCCAGTCCGTGACTGGCTTCCGTCCAGAAAGTTTGGTCCGCATGTTAATCTTTCAAAGGTTCAATGTCGATGTCGGTGCGTAATTCGGACTGTTTGACAAGATAAGGGCCATACTATTTGTGGATCGTCGACCATGATGGCTTATCTCACGGTCCTCAGCTTTCAAAGTTTCAATGGCCAACCCCCTCATATTCAAGAAGTCGGCGCCTGCTAGCGATGTCATCGTTGGCCAGTGTTGACTTGTCAATGACTTCCCAATGTATTGCCTTCTGAATATCTCTACTTTCCTAGCGGGTATTTCAAGTTGCCCTGGGAGCTTATCTTGTTTAATATTTCCTACCGTCCCCCCTCCTTACCTCACTGGACTCCTCTGGAATGATCCGGGGACGAAACGGGTTGGTACAATGGGTTGAGGGTAATGACAAGGCCAATTCGGCTCCTTCTTCGGATTCCAAGCCAGGAAATTATCGAGTCTTTTCAGTGCTTATCCCGTCTCTACAAAACCTGTCACCATTCTCACCAATGTCTACCCCACACATTCCTCAAGATTTACAACCAGGGGTCTCTGTCGCCGTCCAGACAAAGTACGGTGGAGACGGCCGGTCAGACTGGGTGTGCTCGCTCTGAGCCCTTGTCGTGGTTGCTCGTGATGCTATCGACATGCATGCGTGGCGCTGTGCGCCCTGCTGACTAAGTGGCTCTAGTCTCGGTCCGGCCTCCTCCGGCTCTCTACTCCAACGGTCTGTTAAGAGGTGGACGAACCACGAACGGCACCGCCGTTTTTCTTGGTAACGCTTTAACATCTCCTTGCATACGTTTCCTGATCGTGCACTTGCTTGGCCGTGGAACAGAGGTTCCATACGCGTTGCCTCCTGTGCGATTCCAGAATCCTCAACCACTCCCGGAGGATTACCGATATGAAGACAAGCATTATGTATTTGAAACAAAACGTAATTCGGATCTTGTGTCTATTGGGGTATTACTCACATATGTCAGATTGCTATCAACCCAGCAGCGGGCAAGTGGTCGGTATGATTGTAAAAAATGTTTCCGACGTTATACATGTCCTAGGTTAGGTACTCTTCCGGAGGACATAAAAGGTTTTGGGGACCCGTCTGAGGACCCGTGAGCATATATTGTCCCTGCAGAGTATTTCATGATCATTTTTTGTAGTCTCTTTTTAAATATCGCTGCACCTTCGTCGTTCTCAGGTGCCTCCAAGTTTCCTGTCAATGTCTATCTTCACGGCGGGTAAGTAAACCTATTTTTTTGTCCCCGGTCGGTTCGGTTGAGCACTTCTTTTACAACCCCATGCATGCATATTTACCTCCCAGTTTCTTGCAGTGGGGGTCTCCTCACGGATTGACAAGTCAAGCACAATATATCTCTCAGGAGCGGTCTGAAGTCTGGGTAAGCGTTGGATATCGTCTGTCCGTCCTAGGCTTTCTCGCGTGCGATGAACCCAGGATAGACGGGAATTTTGGTTTCAAGGATCAATGGCTTGCACTGCTTTGGGTACAGGACAATATTGCGGCTTTTGGTGGTAGGCCCGAAACCTTCCTCATGACTAGGCGAATCCTCACTTTGTCTGACCAGGTGACCCGGAGAATATCCGAGTCTCTGGACAATCGGCGGGTATGAGAATTCTCCGTGTGATCCATCTTTGCTTCAAGTTGATATGATTATTCGTACACAGGTGCACACTCTGTTCAC
This sequence comes from Pulveroboletus aff. annulatus, assembly GCA_038094595.1. NCBI lineage: Eukaryota > Fungi > Basidiomycota > Agaricomycetes > Boletales > Boletaceae > Pulveroboletus > Pulveroboletus aff. annulatus. The sequence goes on from JBBPTX010000083.1 coordinate 72,164, forward strand.
CAGATCCTGCACCACATATCCCGACTTCCAGTGGGCCAAGGCTCACCTGTCAGATCTGCAGTGTTGCTTTCAAATTCTATCGTGTAGGTGTGGTTCCAGCTATCTATTTCGGGACCAAAATTCACTGTGAGCAAAGGATACCCCCGAAGACGCCGGCTGATCTTAGGCCACAATTCGAGGCCTTGTGTCGTGCGCTGGGACTTGACCCAAGGCTGCCCAACATTCTTGATATACTCCGGGACCCCGATAGTGTTTCTGCCGAAGATCTCATGCATGTCATTGAAATGGACGCTGTCGATGCCCACATCGGGGTGTTCCTAGGCTGTCTCGATGGCGCTTGGATGACCACCGACCCTGATCCGATGACATGGCAACGCAGTGGTGACTTCGGGAGGAAGCTCCGCGAAAAGGGAGTCAAGAGCGTCATCGTCGGGAATGTCTCTGAAGAATGGTACTATTATTCTACGGTCCATCCCATCGACGCTCCAGCCGACATTATTCCGAATCTATTACGGTATTATCCACAATCGATCGCTGAAGCATTAGTGTCAATGTATCCTATGCTTCCTGATACCGCGACACCCGAGGAATCTCGGAGGTTATTCGGAGAGATTCTGAGCAACGGACAAGTCGATATTCCTGTACGGTTACTCGCAAGAGATTTGCAACGCGTCGATTTCCCGGTGCTTCGGTACGAGATACGATGGGCTTCAGAACAGCTTCGCCAGCGGTACAAAGGTGGGCAGCACCTTGTTTCTCTTGGCGGTCCCATTCTTAACTTGAGCTTTGCGAACAGGGCATGTGACACACGGCTCCGACCGCTGCCTGTGGGCAGTGCGGATCCCGAATCTCAGCTTGGCACAGAAGGAGAAGGCGCTAGAGTGGCTTGATGCAGTCGACAAGTTGAAGTTTTGGAGCATGAAGGGCGCTCGGATAAGCCGGTCGAATGGGCGCTCACACTCAAGGAAGACCAGAGTAGTGTTTGGTCGGAAGATGCACGGTGGGAGAGACTGCTTAACATTGCAAGTGCCCTGCCAGGGGAACGGGGCATCCAACCCAGTCTTCTCGAGTCAGTGGTGCGTTTGAGAAAATTTGCATGTCTGTTAATGTAGAACAGTACGAGGCCCCGATCAGTTACATGGTGACGCCGTGAAATTAATTCGTGGCAGTATAGCTAATGTTTGCGTAAGTCTGAAACCATGTGGTTGGCGAACAGAGTATGTAGAAACTAAACGTTGAACGCCGAGCGTCAAGAGGCAGTCAGGGATGGACCCATGAAATCAGTTACAACAATCAGTCCCTTTGAATTCAACACTGCAATACATCCGAGTCCCTTGGTCGATTCCAGAATAGTTCGCCGACGTATTAGAGGACGTTCAACGCGATATTTTACAAAGCGGCGGACCTTCACAACAACACTACGATGGATCGATGATCAAATATTAAGCACCAACCTCAAAGCCAAAGGTTGTCAAACGCAGAGTCTTGGTCTGCCAGTTGCATTGTGTCTGGATTAACCCTGCTGCCACCACATCTCGACGATATCTCCGCTAGAGAAGATCCCGGCCCCAACTGATCCCGCGATTAATGAGGTTGGACGTTCTTTACCCTTTAGCCCTTTCTGAAATTTAACATCGGCTTGTGCGTATCCAGCCGGGATTTCATCACTGTCTATGCCAGGGTACGACATCCCATCAAGAGTCAGGTCGCTCTAAAGTGGTAAGGTTGCTGGGACCGACACGCTTCGAGACAAAGCTAAACAAATCTTGTAGTCCCCCTTCCACTGACTCTTCTCGTCGAAAACCATGAACGCTGTGATCCATCCACAGGTCAGCGACGAGCCACTTCCATAACCTTCAAAATGGACCACTTTGTTCCAGAACTCAAGATTCTCCGAGTCCATGTTGTTTGGTTTACTGAAGGATTCGACAAATCTCGATAGGATGGGGTGTAACAACCGATACCAAGGCGGTGATTTGAGGACAGAATTCCTTCGGTTTCTCGATCCTGTTGAGAATATTTACCCGATCACCTCTCTCTCCTTCGAGGTAACACGGGGGCTGCCACAAAGCAACGTCATCCTATAACTGAAATATTCCTTGACGGTCGCCATCATTACCATTCCCGCGAGGTATTCAAGGGTTGTCAGTGGAGAAAACAGGGATCATCTACTGTCTGAACTCTAGGTCGATGACGTTTTGCTGTATCAAATCTTTCACGCATCCAACAAACACTTGAATGACGAGGTCCCAGTCCACTTTTTCGCCCCCCAGGTCGTGGCTCCAGTTCGTCAACATCGCTTTCAACATTCCCTCGGATGCAACCGTGCTTATTAGCTTCCCCGGACGCCTGCTCGATAGCCCACTGAACATCTACCGAGTCAGGATCCAGGGGACCTTTGTGGTGGTGGTGCCCTGTCCCCTCGAAAGCCTTGACGGTCCCGTCATCAGTGAATTTGCGCAGAATATCCGCAGCCAGCTCAGTCGAGACGATGTGGCCAAATACATGGTCCATCAGGTAACGTACCTCGGCTAGTTCGTCATTAATCGCTTCCTCAACAATGGTACGCATGTGTTGCGTTTGGCCCGGTCGTCGATTGCTTCCTAATTTCTTCACAGGAGACAGTGGAGAAGGCAGGAAGGAGGTCCTGCAGCAGAAGAGGATGCCTATGTACAGGACCGACGACCGCTATATAGCCTACGCTACGACCCGTGGGAACCCGGCCTCCACAGTTCCTGTGAAGCCGTGGCAACTTGAGAGAATCCATGTTGCGCTGAGGTTATGAAGAGCAGAATGTCACGAGTGAACTTGAAGTGAAACGTACGACCATATGGTTGATTTTCACGCACGTTCTGCACCGGCGGCAGATTTAGTAGGATCAGTGATTCAGCAGTCACTGTTGGTATTTTGGTGACCACGACGCGTAGTAGTAGTTAGAGAACACGAGATGAGAATGATGAGCGTATGACACAGTATGAGTAAATGTAGATGCGTCTCACCGTTGAAAGACAAAAATCAGGCGGTCTTAGTATTGGGTCCGGAGGATCTTCGGATTTCCTGCACCGATTGTCTTTGATTGACAATAGAGGCATGCCATGGCTCCGTCCACGACCAAATTACTCAATTAGAGAATTCCCTATAGTCCACTAATCCTCAAACTACATACTATGCTGCCTAGGGTAATCGATAAACCAACACTTCACGTTAATGAGTTGCGGGATTCACGCTAACCCAGATCGCCATTTGTCAATTACATGGAAGAAATGATTAGAGTAGACATGTCACTGGAGTCGCCAAGGTTTTTACACGACTTGAACCACGCTTATCGGGTGCTGTCCATTACCATAGTTTGGTTGCAATGCCAGTGGAAGGTACTAGGTAAAGAAACTGGTCCACGACGAAACATTTGCATTATATATTACATCCAACACCCAACACGCGAGCATCATGCATGGGATTTTATCACGCAGTGGCAGGAGAGTTGATCCTTCGAAATTTGACCAGAGATGTGGTCAGCCCAAGAGATATGTGTTGAGGCAAACAACTGACCTTGGATACACGAAGTCCGGGCAATTCGAATATTGGTTTTCAAGCGCGGTGTGCTCTTCCAACCACTTGTCTAGTTCGTTGATGAACTGAGCATGCGAAACTTCTGGATATCCACTCTTCACGTTTTCAGTGAAGACTCTGAACGTTGACAGCAATAGTGCACGGATGGCTTCGTGTAAACCTTCCGGCCAGTTCTTCTGGAGACATTCTTGGAATACAGAGGTCTCCATCAGAAGCTTCGGGCTCTCTTTATTCAGGATATAAAAACCCTTCACGGCGCCGATTGTCTCAGGGTCGCCATCAGCCCAGTTAGCATACTTGGGTGGCCAGATCTTTATGTGTGACAGCTGTCCAGAGCCAGTGGCTCGAATGAACCCGTTTTTATGAGCGCCCTCCAGCTCGGTCTTCGGAAGGGGACCTGCATAGGAAAAAAAGAACAAGAAAAGCACCCACAGGAACGATTCCACATCATCAAAGTGTCTGTGCTTCTTGCCCACGAGAACACCATAGGAAATGTAAGGAAACGTTCCCTGTAATGATGTAAATAGATGATAAAGAAATCTTCATTCTGGGATGCTCACCGTTCGCAGTGCTTTAACGGCCTTTGGGCGGGTGGGAGTACTTGGTCGAGAAATTTTGTGGGCAGGTTCTAATCCTGCAGTAGGGCTCCCATTGTTCTGCAGGATAGCCATGTCGAAGTCCATTAAATACCCCCTTTCTTCCCAGGGATACAGACCCAGGACGATGTTGTTCTCACTGACGTCGCGGTGCAGAATACCGATTTTCGTGACATACTCATGCCCTTCAATACTGTATCAGTATGTGGCAGCAAGAATGGGAGGCACGTACCCAACAAAGCACCACGTAGTCCCCGCACAAAGTCGTGCACGCCCCAGAAATATTGCACTGGCCTCTTCAGCTTAGAAATCGAGACCATCAGAGCCCTGTTTTCGACATCCAAAAGCTCGATCTGATCGTCAAGGAATCCCCTGATTGCACCAAGCGTTGTGCATGTCGTATTATTCCTCTCTGCTCGAAATGTCCTGTGAAACGTCATGATCAGTACACATTATTCCAGGTCGGGCGATATGACATACCTGAGCGATATTATAACGTTCGCATGCGGGCGTTCCTCCAACCGTTTCGCGACGTCGTCTTGTTCTGCCACCCGTTCGAGATCTTGCCAGGACAATTTGAGGGCCAGCCTCATTTCTGGATCGTTGATATCTGTGACACAGAACACCGTCGTTCCACGCCCGCGAATCGAGCTGGATGTAAACAAGACCCCCAAACATGTGTGTCCATACACGCAGAGCGGGAAGAAAATAACCTGCTCGCTTTGGATCACCGTCTCAGTCTCCACCTTGCGTTTCTTGTTTTCTTTATGAGGACTCGGATCGTCCTCCACGACCTCGGAGTGACGTCTTTTCGAAGACCCGGAAGACCCGGAACCGGCTCCCTTGTTGAGGGAACTTGGGATACTGTGAACACCAGAAGATTTGGCAAGTGCACGAGAGGCGACCGTGGCACCACGAGCGTGGGAAGAGGTGAGGAGTGCGGCTTGGAGTGCCTTCGAAGCCTTGCAAGTGCGAGATGACCTTCGAAGGGCCATGGATGTAGCCACAGGAACAGGGACAGCAGACGATGCTTCGCTTGCTCCCGAGTCACTGGTAGTCGTCTTCTTCACATGAGAGGCGGTCTTCGTGGGGGGTGAATGTGACGTGGATTCCTGAGTCGTTTTCTTGATTTTGCAAATCCGAGTTTCACTGCGGAGGGGAACATCTGGATTCTGGCCTAGATCGACATCTTCTGCTAGTGCGAGACCGAGCAGGATCCGGATGAATTCGATGCAGCCTCGCCCATCCCCGAGTATCACCTCGATGCGTTCTGTCCCACTCCCTTCTCCGCGCATGAACATTGCCTTGTCCTTTGTGATCGACATCGCGAGCACGTAGTGCACCCACGGCTGTGCCCGTTTCAGTCCCCGTGCATACCTCTGCACCTGTGCAACCCCTTCAGCCAGGTCCGTGTTTTTCAACTCCCCAACAAGGCGCGAGGCCGTAAAGTTGAGATACCTTGGATCGACCGTCTTGAAATCTTCCACGAACGCCTCTATAGGCAATAACAGAAAGTCTGGGCGCATGTCTTGTGCATCTGGTTCATACGACAGTGGCATCGGGTGATTCTTGTCCTGGCGTGCTGCAAAGCGATTCTTTGGCTGTCTCATCGTCTTATCTAGCCTGGGCAGCGCGAAATCGAATGCATGATCGGTGATATCGTTCAGGAACTCGACTAGTTCGTCCTCGTTGAGGCGCTGCTTCGGGAATGTCTTCCATCGAAACGAGTATACCTTCTCTTTCTTCTTCCCCTTTCCTTTGGAATTTTTCTGCTTCCCTTTTCCCTTTGTCGTTCCTTTTCCTTTTCCGTCCGATGCATCCGCTGTCGGTGGCTCCAACTCATCGACATCGCTTTCGACACACTCTCGGATGCAGCCATGCTTATTAGCCTCCTCGAACGCCTGATAAATAGCCCGCTGAACATCTTCCGAGTCGGGATCGAGGGGGGTTTTGTGGCAGTGGTGTCCTGCCCCCTCGAATACCTCGATAATCCCGTCATAGACGAGTTTGTGGAAAATATCCACAGCCAACTCAGTCGAGACGATGTGGCCAAACACATGGTCTGCGAGATCGTCCATGAGGTAACGTGCCTTGGCTAGTTCGTTCTTGATTGCTTCCTCAACAGTGATGCGCGTGTGTGTTTGGCCCGGTTGTCGATTGCTTCCAGATCGCTTCACAGGAGACGGGTTCGTCTCTGTGCGGACCGGAACAACATGATTTTTGTGAACGCGGTTCAACTTGAGAAATTCCATGTTACGCTGAGGTTACAGTGAGTACGATGGCGGGAATCGTGGACTTGAAGCGAAACATACGATTATACGCGTGATTTTCGCGTACTTTTCTGCGCCGGTGGTAGATTTTATAGGATCAGCAGTCGAAATCAGTGTTTTGGTGGTCATGACGCGTAGTTAGAGAATACGAGATGAGAATGATGAGTGTACGAGTAACTGTGAAGAATATGGGTCTTACCGTTGAAAGACGAAGATCAGGCGGATTTTATACCGTGACCCGTGATACAGAGGCTTTCCGGGTTACCCACACAGATTGTCCTTGATGGGCAGACAATAGAAAACGCGGATGACTTAGTATGTGGAATGCGCCTGTGACACGCCACAGGCCACACAGCCTTCGTCCACAACCAAGTTACTCGATTAGGGAATTTCCTGTACAGTGCCAGCGAGGGTTGCGCCAGCACCTATAATTTCGAACCTCAAAGCTCAAGCCATGTAAGCACCGGCACTAGCTACAGGGTGATCGCGCGTCAATTACTTGAGGGAGTAAATTCTGATTCGTGCCAGCCCGAATATGTACTAGAAGCTGAGGTCAAATACATAAAAGAGATAATTAATCAGGACTTGAATCACTCCGACTATCGGAGGCAAGCGTTTACACAACAGGTACTTGCTGTCCACCATGGTACTGTCCACCATACCCGGTTCAGCGACCTGGTATTATTTTCCTGATCTCGATATATTTGTTTGAAAGGCAACCTTTTATGAAATTCTCGAGGTATAAACCATTCACGACAATTTCATGTCGAATTCTGCGTGTAGGCGCATTTTACATTTGTGCATGCAGATAACGGACTTCGTGGCATGTGTATGGTATGTATTAATTTCTGAAGCAAAGCGTCCACATGCCACGGCGCCAGCATGTTTGATATTTCTGATACCTTTGCCCTGCATGCGGTGTTCCACATTTCCCTCCACGTTGCACCCAATTTCAAACTGCCTGAGCAACCGGACGGTGGGTATATTTTAGCCGATCGCAGAGAATGATGACAATAAGGTTCCATCCCTATCCGTGATTTCGCACC
>JBBPTX010000084.1:0-79498 GCA_038094595.1 Pulveroboletus aff. annulatus
TGGGCCTAGGGGATGGACTTATGTAGATACGTATCTAGATTGGTACACAACATGTATCTACAAGTAGAATAGTATATAAAGCGAGACTGGACGGAGCTCAGTCTCCAGTCTAGTTCTCTTGTTCTTCTCCTACAAAGTAGTGTCTTAAGAAATCCTCTTCTCGACGCCTAGATTCCAAGTGGTTGCCTGCAAAGATTTGTAGATGCAACAGCAAGAGTTGGCATAGAGTGCTCGTCGGACATAGAGGTTCCCGTCTGGCAGATCGAGGAAGGTAGAAAGGGTGTGGTCAGGAATGGTCTCGACCATGACGTGGCGAGGTGGTTTCGCGAAGGGAGCCCGCGGTTGAACATTGTCGTGTCGTTGGAGATCAGCGACGTGGATATGGTAGAGAGCGGCCGACTCGTCAACGGTTTCAGGGATGCTGATCATCTGTGACGACCAGTCAATAGAGGGGTTCGTAAGTCGTAACCAAGGCGTCCTGAGAATCACGTTCTCGGACCCGCAGTGTAAGACATGAAATCGTATGTGTTGAGTGACGCCATCGATGTTTGTAAAAAGAGAAGCGGTGTAGCGAATAGCCCCCTTGGCGTTGGGCGTTTGATCGACGTTGTTGACGGGGATAGGGGTTGGTAGTTTGTCGAGGGGGAGTCGGTGTTTCTTCGCGAAGTCCCAGTCGAGGCAGTTAATATCTGCTCCGCTATTAATGAGAGCGCGAGTGTCGATGGTTTTCATGGTGTGCGAGGGATCAATGAGTTGAAGAGGGATACGCATTGACTTTTTGGACGTAGATACTAGTACAGGTGCACACGTAAGAGGAACTACTGATGTCGAGGCAGTGTTCCATTTCAAAAATCCTGAGAGGTCATGGCGACGCGAGATACTTTGGTTTCTTCGTCGTCGTCTTCATCGTCAATCTCTTGGAGCCGAGGGACTTCTTCTTCGTCCTCGACTTCTACTTCTGTAACCCTCCGAATGACTTTCTTCGGCCTAGGAGAGTTTGAAGTGTACATAGGGCAGTTGTTAGCCCTATGACCTTTCTGTCGGCAGCAGAAACATTTGCCTTCTTTGCGGCATTGTTCTCGCTCGGTGGGGGTGAGACGTGGGAGGCGGACGGCATCAACGTCCATAGTGTTAGGGTCCTTGGCGGGATTGGGGGAGGAGTACTGGTGGTACGTGTGGCGAGTGGGGGTCTTGTGGCGAGCGGCGATTTCTCGAGCACGTTCCATGTGGGTCTGGAAGGTGACGGCTTTCTTTAGCCAGGCGTCGATGGTGGTGGGGACCGTTTCCATGGCAAGGATACGGCGCATGAGGGCGTCGGGAATGGCGGCAGAATAATAGCCAATCAAGACATTATTGTCGGTGATGCCGGCAATGGCGCAGTGGTTCTGGAACTGAGCATTGTACTCAGTAAGCGAGGGGGAGTATCCGCCGTTCTTGGTGGTGGTCATGCGGGTGGTGGTAAGCCAGGCAATCGCGTTGCCAGTGGTGTCGTAGTGTTTAAACGCCAAAATGAAGGCGTCGCGGAAGTCGGACCAGGAGCCCATGTTGATCGAGCCATCGGCTGCGATTTTTGAAGATCTAAAGGTGTTTGCCCACGTAAGTGCGGGGCCGCGGGTCATATAGGAAAGCGCAAAGGCGATGCGCTTCGGGTCGGAGGTGTAAACCTCAGCGTTAACGTTGAGGTAGAAAGCGACGGAATCGAACCATTGTTTGGCTGTCCGATAGTCACCATCGTACTTTTCTGGGGTACCGATGCGGAGTTCAAGGGGTTTGGTGGTCATAATGGGTGATGGTGGGCAAGGAATCAGGGGAAAGATGTGGCCGGTTTGTCGTCTGGGCGTCAGAGATGGGGGGGTTTGAGGGCGTGGTATCTGCACAGAAGCGGAAAAGCTGTGGGAAAGATCACGGGTGGCGAGTTCTTCGTCAGAGTTTAGTAAAGGCTCGTCGGGGTCTTCGTCCCAATATGCTTGGTTGGGATCGTCGGGGGTGTCAGAGGAGTCAGAGTGCGAGGTTCACGGAGGTTCTCGGGGATTCCAACGCGGATCAGTGGTTCGAGTGTTTCTGTGAGAAGCTATGGTGGGCGGCATACGTGATAGTACCCGAACGAGAAGGTAGCTTAGTTCTTTTGTTACGCGTGGCCGTGGGTATGGTCGCGCGTAAACCTACTAACACCTAGTAGGGTCAAGGTTCGGTCGTTCGTATCGACGACGACGTAGGACCAGCCATGGGGGTACTGGGTCAAGGGGTACCGTCGAGAGTGTTGACGGGTCGAAAGGTAACCGCTGCCTAGCTTGGCTTTAGCGGGTCAAGGGTTTCGAGTTTTAAGACACGCAAAGGCGGGTGAGCCGTAGCGTGAAGCGTTCACTTAATAGTAGAATGGAGACTGAAGAGTAAAGGCAAGTAGATTGCTAGTACTAACTAGGCGACAAGCCGTAGGTAGAACTAAGCTAGGGGAAAAGGAGACGTCCCTGTTGAAGGGCTTTATATAGTGAAATAAGATTGTGACAGTTACGTGTCACGGTAGATAAGGGCCGGCGTGGGAAGCGGCGATAGAAATGGAAAGCCAATGGTAAAACCACGCATGAGAAAGAAACGTTAAGGGCCGGCGCATACGGCGTGAGAAGAGCAGAAGATAAAGAGTACCTGTGTAGTGAAGGAGTAAGCACGCTTACGAGATGTATGGAATGTCGTGGAACGACATGGAAGGAACGAAGTTAAGCGTGAGAAACGGAAAGTATTAGTCCGATATAGACAAAAGGGAAAAAGTGTTCGTCCTGCAAGCGAATCGTAACAACAAGCACCTCCTTGTCGAGTGCGGTCCATCTTCTGTTCTCAAGCACCCTGTCGCCCTCCTCCGACGGCTTGGCGAGCTTGAGCCAGAACTGATGGAGCGGATCACATGAGAGGACTACAAGTGTAAGGCCGGGTTGAGCTCCTTGTCCCCACTGACATCCCATCCTCTCCTACAGCGAAGCAGGGCAACGAAGACTTCTGGAAGAAGCACTGTGAAGCTGTCGTGCTTATCAAGACCGAATCTAGAGTGTCCAAGAAGGTAGGTGACTCTGAGTCTGACTCGGACATCCTGTATTGTCCCACCCCTGTTCTGCTCACTCAATTGGACGATAATAGGCACGCAAAGCACAGACGTGCTCAAGGTGTCGCACAATCATGTATCCCGGGCCAGAGGGTTGCTCTCTGAACCACAAGAAAGGATACTGCAATGATGGCGTCAGGCAGGTCTCCAAGGTCGACCAGGTCCCGCCATGGCCTCAGCCCCAAGGGATATTCAGCACAGGCAAGGTTTTTCACCCACAGGCATTCTATGTCGCGTTACAAGACATCTACGAGCAGTACTGCACATCCGCCAACAGCACAGACTCCACAGGCCCTCCTGCCGCCACCATGGAGGCAGTAGCGTTCATCAAGCTCCTCGCATCACGCATCCGGACCTTTGACAACGGGTCAATCGGGTTCCGACTCCTTGACGACTATGAGCTGGACCCAAGGACGCCAGCAGGGCACATCATCCACCTCGGAGATGACAGCGGCGACTACTTGCGGCTTGCCTATCTCCAAGGCAGTGTGCAGTGAGCCTGTGGTTTGTTTCTCACTCTTGTCGCCCCGCGCTTTCTTTGTTTTTTTAATCGTCGGTTTCGTTGTAACTGTCTTTGTCCCCCAAGAGTCCTGGTAGTCCTTTCTGAACCATTTCCCCGAGTCCGTCTGCCTTTCCTCATTCGAATAACTAGTTGCATACATGTACATAGCCATTGACGCCAATGAATCCGTGCTTTTCTCGTTCGCTCGACGCTCACCGAAACGGCCCCAGACGGTCCTCACCTGTTCCCTCCTCACTCAGTCCCGGCACAGCCCTTGGCACCGCTGTGGCGCACAACATGCCCGCCAAACACTTCGACCTTAGCGAAAATTCCCCACCGGGTCGCGTGACTCAGGGGGGTGGGGCAGTGTCGTCACGTGTGGGGTAGATCGAAAATCGGTCGTATCGGTCCAGGACCGTTTGGGACCGTTTTGGACCGAAGCGTGGGAACCCTGGGTATGACGAATCTCCCCTTCACTTGAACATTCTGACACTGTCACGTGGCTTTGGGCGGTGCTGGTCGTTCAACTAAATCTACACTACATCTACATCTCGACCGTGCTGCGCGGCGCAAGTACCGCACCAACCAAACGAATCTGAAACCTTGGTGATGGCGTACGTCGCTGTGGATGCGGATGAAGTGAGTACGATATGTATCCAGACTCGGCCACGTACGATTATTCTGCCCGCAGCACCTGGAGGAAGGCCCAGACGGCCTTGAGTTTAAATGCAAGTAGTAGCGTCAATGCGAAGAGATATCTTCACAACTAACCGTCGTTTACAGCATTCCTTGGCACAAGTAATGCTGGAACGCAATCCGCAACCCCCAACATTGACCGTGGTACGTGTTAGCATGATCTGTCCGTCTGGAACGTAGCGCAACTCATATGCCCCAAGGCTATCTTGCCGATCAAGGAGCTTCACCGAGAGGCCCCTCCGGATTTTGGACCGTTGAATACTATCAACCCTATTTTGACGTCGATACTTCTACAGTTTTGAAGCGTTGTTACACGACGCTGCTCCCATTCTCTCCGTCGTACCTCACCACCCTCTCCTCCGGCTCTGACTTGTACGGTCCATTTTGGGTGGCAACGACACTCATTCTTGCACTCTTCCTTTCCTCCTCGCTTGCTGCCAGCATTTCCAAGTATCTCTCGGCACCCGGCGCTGAATATGACTACAACTTCGGGTTGTTGGGCCTCGCTGCAACAATCGTCTACGTATACAGTTTCGGTGTACCGTCAGCTCTCTGGATAGCCTTGCGGTATCTGGGCGTCGGTGAGTGGGGCATCGTGGATGCCCTCGGTGTGTGGGGCTATGGGCTCTTTGTGTGGATTCCAGTCTCCGTAAGCTGTCTCGCATGGATGTACCGTCGGAGTGTTAACATGGTGCTGACAGGTGCTTTGTGTAATACCGGAATCCATTACACGTTGGGTTCTCGTTGCCGCGGCTTTTGGTCTCTCTGGTTATTACATCGGGTTGAACGTGTATCCCATCCTTTCCAGCGTGAGTCGTTCTTCGATCGTGCATCATATCAACCGTGTTAACTACGCCGCGCTGCAGGCTGATGCCAAGTCGACACGACTTTTGATTATTGTTGTCGCGGTATTGCATGCTGGTCTTGCACTCACGTTCAAAGTGCTCTTCTTCAGCTATTACGTGGTCCGTGACCTCAGTGCGGGAAGTGACCCGCTGCGATAGTACTAGTTTGAATGCGTGCGTGGTGTATCCAATGAACTTGTTTCGGGACATGTAGAACACTTGGAGCCGTTACTTTCAATCGTACTGGCCCCTGCCTATCAGTGGCCTTTCCCTCTTTTTTTTGTCATCCGCTACAGGATCCATTCTCATGAAGCCCCATCAACATGATTATATATTCGGAATGTGCCTTTCGGGTCATCACGCTCCGCTGGTCCAGGTCGCTCGTGATATCATGCGGGTAATTCACGCAAGGACACCACAGGTCTGATATACCGTTGTTTGCATCAGATCGCTCAAAAGTTGCAAGGCAGAATTTCAGGAGGTTGCAATGAATTTGCGTCAGAATGACAAAATTGCGTGGTACGATATGCTCGTGTTTTGGTGCGCAATTTGTATCAGTGGGCTGTTCGTTCAACATGCGTCAGGCAGACGAATATCATGATATTCCTCATTGTAGGTTCTGATTGGTATACTCTCGATCTCCAGTAATCTGGGTCCAACACGCCGAAAACGATGACACAGCGCGCACAGGCATCGAACATTGTACCCGGGCAAGGTAGACCTCGACCCGGGGCCGTGATGCTCGGTGGTACTAGGCTCCTGATGAGTCATCTTCAAAGGTGTTTGCAACAACAATTGCAATACGGAGCCAAGGTGCTCACGGGACCTGTGCAGAATATTCTAGTCTTCTATCGGGTTATTGCGATCAACCCATGCTGGGCTAGGCAGTGTTTAGAACTGTTACAGCGCTCAGACGGCGATTTATGCATCTCTAATTACGTAACTAGTAAGTACAGGGTGGCAATTTCCTTCAAGCCCAACTTGAGTTGGCTTGAAAACATTCGCCAAAGTACGACTCAGAGTTATGTGGATTTGTAGTTCATTGACAGCACACAGTACAAGCTGTGATTTGTCGATTTTCATTTGATCTCACAAGCCTGCAAGTGATCGTGAACGTTGGTCATCCTTTCAAATTCTTAAAGACCCCGAAACCTTTGGCCACAGGGGCGATTCCGGTAAGCGATGTCCGGCTACTAGTATGTCTTGCTATTTAACACGGTGGTCGTCAGATAAACTCCCAAGCTTTTCCCTAGGTTTGTGCTTCGCAGCTCTGCAGCGTTCAGTCGAGTGCTACCATGGGCGCACCCGAAGCTTTGGACAACGGTGTTGCTCGTGATTCAACCGACGACAAGGACAACGAAACAACGAAACACAGTATGCATAGCACTTTGTAGCCACCCATGCCTGAACTCATACGACCGCAGGACTTATACCCGGCCAGCTCAAGCTCAAAGCAGCCCCTTCCCGCTTCTTGAACCTTACTGACGATTTTGAATTCGCTGGCTGGGGTTCCACCTTCAGGATTGCTCTCTCTTCGGATGATCTCTTGCATGGTCGAAATGCCCTCCGTGAACTCCAGAACCAACGAGTATTGGGTCCATTTCCAGCGAGTGCGCTCGCCGCCAATGATATTTTGGGTGGTGTGTTCTACACGATCCCCAGCATATTCGCCATATCTGGTGTATAGTGAGTTTGTCGTCATCTTGCCTTTTCGCCAGTGTATGTGACCATGCTCCTTGCTCTTCATGAATCCAAAGCTCGCCCATCTCCATGTTTATCGCCTCTTTGACACTGTTTCTTTGGCGTCCAATCATGATCGAGCTTGGATCTGCCTTGCCAATAAGTGGTGCACCGTACACTTACTTGTAAGTGTTCTCAGTCATTTTATATACCCGAAAATCAAATACCTCTGTCCACTTGGCAGATTGAATGGATCATCCAAGTCCGTAGCACTCGTCGGTGCAGCCCTTCTCCTCCTCGACTTCGCTGCAACTGCCGTCGTGTCAGCCGCGACTGCCACCTCATATCTTGCTGGAGAAATTACTTTGCCATTTCCATTCTATATTGGATCCTTGCTTGTATTCGTTCTCTTCACTGCGATCAGCCTCATGGGGCTCAGAGAAAGTGCCAGAGTTGCCAGTGGCGTGCTTTCGTTTCATGTGTGTACCTAGCGTTTCCAGGCCATCAGTTGAGGCAAACTAATACATTGCACGTGCAGCTTCTCACGATGCTCATTCTTGCGATCGCGTCCATTGTGGCGTGGGCTTCTACTGGAACTCTCCAGCTCCGAGAGAACTGGGTAGCTGGGCAGGCAGGACTGTCCTCGCCTGCATCCATTCTTAGGCAGGCCTTTTATGGAGTCTGTATTGGTGTGCTGGGTTTGACCGGGTTCGAATGTAGGCGAATTTCACAGCCAAGAAGATCATTCTAAACACCCATGGTAGGTGCTCCGGCTTATGCCGCCAAGATACGACCAGGTGCCTACCCAAAGGTCCTGCGCAACCTTCATATCTCGGTTATGATCTTGACTCCAACCATCGTGTTGTTTGTGTTAGCATTACTCCCAACAGATGTGCAGGCACAAGAAAACGTGCTCAGTCTGCTGGCTCAAAGGGTTAGATCAGTTTTTTATATATATTTGATATCTTTAATCACCATAATGTAGGTGGCTGGATCATGGCTACGTACCTGGGTGGCCACGGATGCTGTAGTCGTTCTTTGTGCAGGAGTTCTTACTGGTAAGGCAGATTTATTTTGTGGTTACCGCTTCACTGACGTCTGACGGGGTAGGCATAACGAGTGCTTGTGAACTTTTGGCCGAGTTGGCCCGTGGCCATGTGCTCCCTCGCACATTCCTTGCTGCCCTACCGTTCACGGGGGCGCTGTATGTTGCCATTTTGTCCTTTGTTTGCTTTAGTGGCGCGATTTATGCCAGCACTGGAGCGAATTTGAGCGTTGTCTCAAAGATGTGGGTACTTTACTGCCCGTGCGGTTGTGCATGCAAATGGTTGATCATGTGTGATAGGTTTTCCGTTGTGTGGCTTGCCGTGATGCTTCTCTTTCCTATCTCACTTGTTCTACTGCGTTTTTCACGACCTCGTCTCCCACGTGTGTCACGTTGTTCGTCATCCAGCGTTATTGGTGCCGTCGTTGTGGCCATCGCTGTATTCGGAGGAAATGTTGCGATTGATCCCACGATTGCCGGGCAAGTGTGGTGCTTTACATGATGGGTTGCCGACGTTAATGTGTCTCTAGTTGGTTTGCACTCTACTTTTTCATATTGGTCTTCTTTTTCTCGATCACGGGAAACAAGGTTGCTATTCTCCGCTGGGGTTATTGGATCTACGACCAAATACCTCTCCTCCACCGACTAAAGTCGACTCAGAACTGGGGAGGTGCTTTAATTCATGCCATGAAAAGGATGAAGAAGCAAGAAGTTTGTTTGTTGGCCAAGACGGACAAGGTGGGACAAGATAGACCGGATGCCGAGGTGCTTTCACTCACCGTCTCGTACAGATCAATCAGCTGTTCAACATGATCCTCTACGTCAAACAGAATGAGGAAACATCATGTTTGAAGATAGTCCACGTTTACAAGGGCACAGTGGCATCGGAAATGGAGGCCAATGCAAAGAGTACGCGTGTTCTTTTACATATAGAGTATGTTAAGCCAGACTCAACCTTTGATGCATAGTCTTGGATGAAGCTTTTCCGGAGATCACTGTTGATTTGGTACGTCGCCTTTCTCTTATCGGGGAAGATTCATGACGTAGTTTCAGCTGTTTGTCGAAGGGGACTTTAATCCACAGACGGTGGCAGCCCTCGCACATCGACTTGAGATTCCGACCTCGCTGATGTTCATGTGCTGTCCTGGACCAAATTTTCCATATGCTGTTTCTGATTTCGGGACGAGGATCATTAGCCTCTGAGTGTTCGAGGACAGGGTGTAGCATGCTTAATTAGATGACGGATTTACTTGGACTCAGGTGTAGATTGTTTAATACGACTCAGAGGTCGCGTACTAGTAATACTTAAATCTAAGACTAGATTCGCCATAGTAAGAGTTCCCACGCATCATTCATTTCAGAACGTACTGGTATACGACGCGCGACGGACCACGCCTTCAGAATCATGGCTCCAAAGTTGCACCCGCAAGCTCAAAGACTCCGCACAGTCATCGTTACAGTGCCCATAATCGGTGCAACAGCATGTGCGTGTCAATATATGTTTGTTCACAATACCAAGCAGGATGTCTGACGACCGTGTTGCGGACTTGTGACAGACGTGTTGTATGAACGGCTTGTGAATGGAAAGCCACAGAGGACGCTACCTCCGCGGCAGAGTACTAGACCAAGTTCCAGGGAGCATGAGAATACGCTGAGTGAAGAAACGGAAAAAATCGGATTGCGGAACGACTCATGAATTCGGATGGTGGATGTTCTATGAATTGTGAAAAGGACGGAGACCAACATGTCTAATTAGCATGTACGCGTACGAACGACGTCCTCTATTTGGTCTCTGGTGGTTGCTGTGTTATGATGCGGGTGCCGGGGACGCGTGCGGGATTGAACGAGCGGTCACAGTCGGCGTAGGCAGCACCCATGCCGAAGCCAGACGAGAGTGCTATGGGCCAAGTGCGTCCTACAGTACTTGTGAACTCGGCATGTCGCAAAAGTCAAACAACGCACTTCGGAAGAGAATGACAGAGGCAACCACTCCGACGCCAAAGCCTACACCACTAATAACAAGTCAGTAGAGACGAGAGCAGTGGAAACGAGCGTACGTTTTGACGAGCAAGTCAGCCACTACGAAATACTTAGCGTTTTGACTAGGCGTAGAATAATAATAAACATACAACACCGGTCGTACTGTCGCCAGGGTCAGCAGAGCCTAGCAAGTGTAATGACATGGCATACCTTTTGAGAGACGATATTCTCGCTCGATGCTGGTTGCGACATTGGACGAGGACGGACAGACAAATACAAATCAACAACCGACTTGCTTGACAAGTATGCGCAGTCTTGTCGTCCACCACCATCATGTCCTCCCACCAGTCCCCGATGATCGCCATACCCAAAAAGACCACCGAAGAGGTCGACTGGACCACGCCAATCCGCAATCTCATCGCAAAGTCTTATGGTGAGAACCCCGAGTCATACGCCCAGGAGTGTCAGGCGCTGCAGCGGTGCAGACAGGATGCGGTCAAGGGTGCGGGAAGTGACATGACCGGTTTGTTCGTCATCCTTGAAATCAAGGATTACCGCTAATCCAATTTGCAGGGCGCGATCTGCTTTACAAGTACTTCGGCCAGCTCGAACTCCTCGAGCTACGCTTCTCCGAAATTCGTGTCAATTTCTCGTGGCACGATGCGTTCACCAACAAGGTCACCACTCAGACATCCATCGCCTACGAAAAGGCTTCCGTCCTCTTTCAGATCGCTGCTACCCACTCAGCCATCGCTGCATCTCAGAATCGGTCCGATCCCGAGGGTTTGAAGCTCTCGTTCCACTACTTTCGGACCTGCGCTGGCATGCTCACTTATATCAATGAGAACTTTTTACACGCGCCATCTACAGACCTCAGTCGCGAGGTGATCAAGTTCCTTGTAAGTGTCATTCTTGCCCAGGCTACCGAGGTCTTTCTCGAGAAATGTATCGAAGAGAAGAAGGCAAACGCCCTCATTGCGAAGATCGCATCTCAGGCCGCGTTCATGTATGGATCCCTTTCCGAAGAAGTAAAAGACTTTATGGGAAAAGGCGTCTTTGATCGCAATTGGGTGACACTCATCCAGGTACATCCTCAATCCAAGAGTCGGTTGGCTATTGATCTCAACCACATTTCAGATCAAAGCCAAGCTGTTTGGTTCACTCGCTCAATTCTACCGTGCCCAGGTCGACAATAAAGCAGGCAACCATGGCGATTCCCTCGTACGGTTCACCCTCGCGGAGACTCTCGCCAAGGAAAGCCACCGATCTGCCCAATCATTCTCCGCCCTTTGGTCACACGTCTCACCCACCCTACCAGCCGACGCCGGCACGTCGATTCTTGAGCGGACCAAATCTCATCTCCAAGTCTGCACCGACCGCAAGAGCGAAGCTCAGCGTGACAATGACCTCATCTACAACGCCGTCCTCTCTTCTCCTGATGCCCTACCCAACATCGATAAAGCATCGGTGGCCACTCCCATCACCATACAGGAAGTCTACAGCGCACCGGAAGTGCAGAGGATTATCGGACAGGACATATTCATCAAGCTCATTCCCCTGAGCGTACACGAGAGCGCGAGCGTATATTCTGAAGAGAAAGCAAAGTTGGTTCGACAAGAAGTGGAGAATGCTGAAAGCGCAGAGGTCGAAATCCGCAGTGCGCTGGAAGCCATAGGTGTGCAGGAAGGTCTCGGGCGGTTCAAAGCCATGGCAGATGGAGGAATAGGCGCCGAGGCCGAGATCCCGTTGGAGGTGCGGCGTTGGAAAGAAGATATTGGGGTCATTGAAGATCGAGAAGGCGTAGACGCACTCGTGCGCGAGCTGTCTCGCCTCAAGGATGCTGCAAAAACTGGGCTCGAGTCCATCTCACGCGATCTGGACATTGAATCACGCGAATGCGAAGCGATGAGGGTTAAGTATGATCATTTGTGGACACAAGAGCCTTCTGCATCGTTGAACAAGTCCTTGAGGCAAGATCTAAAATCTCATATGAATGCTCTGGAGGCAGCTGCGAGCTCTGACCAGCAGGTCTTCGCCATTTGGGATACGGTGAAAGGAGACATATCGCTGATGTTGTCATCTGGCCTAGAGGACCTGTTCCATCTGACCGTACAGCACAGTGGTGGCGGGGAAGAGAGCTTACTTGACTTGGACGAAACTCACGACGAGGAAGAACGCGCGCGAATTGGACAATACACATCTGAGATAGACGAACGTCTGGGAAGGGTGAAGAAAATTGCATACGAACGCAACGAAGTCCTCAAGGATCTCAAGGACAAGGTAGTATTGACCTCTTGATGCGCCTCTTTTATTAATCATGATGTTCAGATTCAAGCAGATGACGTTTCGCATCTTCTTCTCCTTAACCGCCGTAATACGGGCGCCGAGCCCTCTTTATTTGCTGCCGAACTCGAAAAGTTTAGACCATATCAGCAACGACTGACTGCTACCGTGCATCACCAACAGATCGCTTTACAGGAGATTCAGGGCTTCTGGAAAAGTCTGCGTGACATGGCGGGGCGTGGACCTGGTGCAAGGAAGTGGGAAGAACGAGAGAAACGGAAGAAAGATGCCATTCGACGCATCTCGCGTGCACGCGATGGCTACATGGAAGTCCGAGATGGATTAACGTGAGTTCGTCTCCATGGTCGTATTAGCTTACTTGTTCACGGCCACCTCCGTCTGTAGCAAAGGTCTACAGTTCTACACCCAACTCACGGAATTAAGCGCAGTGCTTTCCCGCAATTCAAAGTCTTTTGTCTCGGAGAGGCGTTCTGAGCGTGACAAGCTAGCAGGGCAGTTAGAGGTACAACAACGGCTGTCTACCGCGAAGCCACCTGCTCTTCCAACCGATAGCAAGCCTCCCGTTCCACCACCGCCCCGCTCACCGCCTTCCATCGAGGCATCATTCGCGTCGATGAGTCTGCAGAAAGGGGCAAGTCCATCGACAATCCCTCCCCAACGGCTGTCATATACGAGTCCGATTTCCGCAGTGCAATCTCAACGCTCCGCCCCCTACATTCCCCCACCTCCACCGCAGTTGCCTCGTAGTTCGTATCCACCGACAAGTACACCTTCCGATCCATATGCCAGTCTGGGGCTGTTCGGCTCATCACAATATGGTGCTTCATCGTTACCCTCTCCACCATCCGTCCCGCCCCTGCCGCCCGCCCCTCCGAGGCAGTCGTCATTTCCACCACCGCCACTGTCACAACCTCCCCGCCAATTTCCGTCATCAGGGATCGCTAGCTCGTCCTTCCCTGCCCCCCCAACTCCTGTACAATACTCGTCGCCTCCCCCTCCTCCGAGTACTGCCCCGCGACCACCAGCGCAGTACCGGATGATGCCGCCACCACCACCACAAGGGCATAATTCTCAGTATTATCAAGCTTATGGGCGTTGAGGAAGCAAATGTCGTGCTGTACGATAAAAGACGAACACAATGTTTTACAGCGTGTTTTCTTACCAACCAATAGACGTCCATATACCACGATCGACCTGCCTGCCTAGATACGTTTTTGTACAGGACAAACGACGAGTGTGGTGTTGTAGTAGAATTGAGGGTAAGTTACGACGATGTTTCTCCATACAGCACCTTTCTCGTCCAATTCGACGCACGGCGTTCCCATCCCCCAATGGTCGAAAAGACGTTGGCAACCTGCTCGTTCCATTGGGATTGGAGCATCGTTGTGAACGGATGCTCGACGATCCTCGCGGACGCTGCGAGTGGGCCTGAGAGCGTCGCCGATGCGTTTACGAGTCGTTTGGAGAGTGCATGTAGACTAGTATTTTCATCGCGGAGAGGGGGCGCCGTGTCAGCGAACACTAGTAACCAGTATGACATGGGTCGCACAGACGCACTCGTCGCGATGTTGGACAGTCCTGTAGCAGGCGAGTAAGAAAATACGAGGAATGAGCATACCCGCCGCGATCCCGAGTTACGAATGTGGTCGCACCTCGTTTGCATCAGGTTTGAAAATCCATAGTATACCTTCCGTACTAATTAGAACGAACTCGCACGGGTGAAGAACGACTTGCCCCTCCTGTCGCAACCGCGCCCGCGAGGGACCCCACAAGAAACGACATGGTAGACAAGGTGTCAAAGGCGTTGGTGACTAGTTCTGGGTTTCGGACTTCCCACGCACGCACGCAATTTAAAGACAGAAGAGAATAAATTACTGGTGCTCTACAGTACATGATGCAAGAAGTCAACGCTACGACAAAAGAACAAGTGTTTTGGCATCATTTATAAAGCTTTACCATGTCGTTTTCCTCGCAAGCGATCAACTCGGAGTTCAACGACTTGGAAACCTGCCAGATGTCCGATGCCAGGTGTAGATACAGGACCACCTCCGTGCCCCTCAAAGCGCCCTGCAGCAGAATGGCATGATCACCTACTTGCTCTGGACGAACAGGACTGAGATAGGTGATGGGTACCTCCAACGTGGTACCCGCTCGATCGGAATCAACATGCTCGATAGTGATGAGCGTGTCTCCAGGGGTTCGGAACACACCGACCACGAAACCTTTGGCTCGCTCGAACTCTCCGTCATGCCAATTACCCGACGTGCCCGTGATTTCCATCAGGATTTTCTTGTCCATCAGGACATTCTTTTCCTTGAAGATTGGATCCAGCAACCAAGTAGGAGCTGAGAACAACTAGGTTAGATGTTATTCTTTTACCAACAAGAACAGTCACTCACTCGCATCGACTTCATCCGTAGCCAGGACTCCTGGTGTCGGGGCCGAGTCTGCATAGGCTCCCGATCCCATGGTGCGAGGCGTTGACGCACTTGCGTACGTCGCCGCTGGAGTGGGAGCAGAAAACGGTGTAGGCGCAGCCGCTGGAGTAGGTGCAGATGTAGGCGCACTCTTATCAAAACGCATCAGTTACCATATATCCAGGTAATCAAGCGGTGCTCACCCATGAGTAGCCCGCATCGGCAGGCCGTGCGGGCGATGTTCCCCATGCATTATTATCCGACGAATCCCAACCTGCACCCCAGCTCGCACGAGGTGTCCTGCCACCATCGTTGGCCCAGCTCGGGGAACTAGCATTAGGAGTCCGTGAAGAAGCATTCCATGCAGGGGTTTTGCCACCCTCCTGGTGTGGATTAGGTGTCCGTGAAGAGGCGTTCCAAGCCGGCGTTTTACCACCATCTTGGTATGGGTTAGGCGTATGCGACGAGGGGTTCCAAGCAGGCGTCTTGCCCCCATCACCAAATGGATTTGGCGTTCTTGCGGCGGTCCAAGCAGGAGTCCTCCCATCACCATTCAGGTAAGGATTTGGTGTACGTCCGCCTGTCCATCCGGGTGTGCGACCACCAGATGCTTGTGCGTAAGGATTGGGTGTTCGTGCTGGTGCTCCTGGGGCCTTGAAACCACCTTGTCCGGCACCCTGGTTGAAGGGTTTGTTCAGAGGGATGAGTGTCCCATCGGGTCTGAGACAGAAATGTCAGAAATTAGATACCTTCAAATGTACCACTCACAATTTGCGATAGAGCTTTTGCTTGTCAATGGTGATGACCTTGTTTCCAGTGTGTAATTCCACACGAGCAAGGTTTCCGTTGGTATCTTTGATAATCCCAATATAACCTTTTTGAGGGCCCTTGATGACAGTGACGAGGGCACCAATGTCCCGATCTCGAGGACCACGGCCCATGGCAGAGCCAACCATGCCTCCTGTGGTTGCTCCACCTGCCATATGTGGATTCATCTTGCCAAGGTCGGTACCCGGCTTGACAAGGTTACCTTTCGGTGCTAGTGAAGCCAATGACCGCGCGCGGGTGACAAATACACCACCGTTCTCGGGAACATCGCGGTTGTGCAAGAAAGCAAAGAATGACTGGTGGATATGCAACACTCTGCCTTTACGAGACTGAACAAATTTTGAGAGCACGTCAGCGGACATAACCTGTGAACATACCTCCCCATCTACTTCCCGGACATTATCGTTGACCCGAAGCTCGTGGCCCTCAGAGTCGGTCGCAATCGCGCGATTGGAGTCTCGACGCATAGATATCTGATGAGGTTGAACAAGACGTACTTGACCGTTCTGATCAAGTACCCGGAAGGAATCGCGTTCAGTCTTGAAAATGACTCCTACAGTCTGTAGACTAAATCCCTCATTAGCGCCAGAAAGTAAGCGTAAATGCGTACGTACTCAAGTTGAACCAGATCATGCAACTCGTAGTTGCCCACAATGTTGGTTCCGGAACCAACTTCGGCAGCCTCTCGGAGATCTTTGGAGAACACAGAGACCTAAATAGATGGCATTCTGAGCAAGTAGTAACATCTTAAACAAGAGATTACCTCCTGCATTGACATGTCGGACAGGAATGTGACTACATTGTCGGAAACAGACACGACAAGACCAGTTTCGTCTGCGTTCTGACCAGTCATTACTTTGACGTGGTCACCTGGTTTGAACCGTTTGCGGACACTGCGAGCTGGAACGTCGACTTTCTGCCCATCGATGTCTACGCCAACTGCAGTGATGGTGACGACGTCTTGGCTGATCGAGTCGACGACACCATGCACACCAGCTTGCTCTCCCTCAAAGACCTCGACGTGGTCTCCGGGCTGAAGAACAGAGATCGCTGCCTTCCTTGATGCTTCGGCTATAATAGAGAGGTCCACTGGGTTCTCGTTCTCCGCACCATCTTGGCCACGAGTAAAGCGCGTGATTTCATCCAAAGTAGGATTAACGTCATCCAATTGTAGCGCCGAAAGCTTGAAATCTTTTTCAATAAAACCGTCCTTGTACGTATCATTTTGGAAGACATAAACTTGATTCCGTTTGGAAACCTGTTTACGGCCATATACCTTGACTACCTCCTCGTAGTTGAAAAACCGCTGTGGAGGCCGCATCGTAGAAGCACCAGCGACAGCTTTCTTCCGTTTACGTCCGTCTACGCTGGCGTCGTCCTTTGGATTAAGGTCGATACGAGGAATGAATTTGAGGCCAACATCCTCGCCATTCTCTGTTATATCCATGACCTGTGCGAGGTCACCTTGGTACTTGCCACGTTTGATACGAACCCATGTTCCGGGAGTGACCGTCAGATCTTGCTTTTTGATTTGCAAAAGGCTGGCCATTTCCTCGATGGGTACCAAAGTAATTCCACGGCTAGGGTAGACACCGACGAGACCTTTGCAAGCCTGGTTGACCTGCTGAGAACCGCGGGCTTCCACGTATATCATGCCCGGCAAAGAATCTCGTTCAAAAGCCGATAATATCGAAAGTGGCTGAGCTGTATACTCGAGGTCGATCGCCTTGCGCATGAGGCTGAATACAATATCACGTTCCCGCCCAGGCTGAAAAGCGATATTAGCAAAGTACCCCGACAAGAACTGTACCGGTGGATCACCTTGACTCTGACTTGCCATAAGTTCGCATCGTGTACCGAAGGCATAAGCAAGCGTTGTGGTACTTCGTTCATATCTCCCGTATACCTCACGGCGGCACGTCCATAACGCTCGTGCAAATTTTGGGCGATTTTGGCTAGGTCTTGATCATTCAGTTCTCTCTCTCGGCGGTCCAGTCGGGCATTTACAGCTGCTCTTCGATTCACATCGTCCTCATCTCCCTCAAGGCCGGCATCCGCAATAAATTCATCTAGGACCAAACAGTCAGAGCCGTGGCACCAGTAAAGTGACATCAAGACAGACCGCCGCCGCCTTCCTCCTCCTCTTCCTCCTCCTCCTCCTCTGTATCGACCTCGGCCTCTACATCGAGGAAACGATTCACTGTATTGCGCTTGTGACGATGCTGTATTAGAACGTCGTCCGAATAAGCTCAAATACTACATTACAAAGTGGACCCACCTTTGGGCGTTTCCTCCCGCGATGATCCTCCTCCTCTTCGTCTTCGTCTTCATCCTCGTCGTCATCGTCTAGTGCATCGTAAATGGACCCCCGGGCCTTTCCAGTTTTACGCTCCGGTCGTGCTTGTTCCACCTCTTCCTCCTCCTCAAGTTGCACAGGGTCAGAGTCCTGGTCCTGCAATGCATAGTCGTCGTCCAAGTCCATTGTCCCGAGATGATGGTTGGGAGAAAGGCGTGGCTAGTGTAAATGATTAGTCAGCATGCTGCGTTGGCCTGTGGCAGTGTGAGTAGATCGGTATGGCCAACTTCCTTGATCTTCCCCCGGAGCTACTGCCAATCATTCTGGGATTCGTCCTCAAGCCTCAGCACATATTCACGCTATGTCTAGTCAGCAAAACATTCAACCTATTCGCAACTCCGTTGTTGTACCATCGCGTATTCATTTTTGCTTGGTACAAAGATGCCAAGAACAAAGTCGGTGACTGAGACTCGGATCCCTTTTGCCAGTCTCTCGACGGTTCTCTCCACGCAGGTTATCACGCTCTTCCAGACATTATCTAGGTGCCCTCATCTTGCCCGCTATGTAGAGAAATTAGGCGAGTTGTCTCGATTGGTGTCATTCAATCCCTCACAACGCAGTAGAGATCAGAGACTTTCCAAAGGCTCTTTCCCTCGATAATCGCTCTGATTTACTACAAACCTGCGCTCAAGGGGTCAGAAATTGTGTAAATCTTAGGTCTTGTACCTGGACCAGAGACGGATCCCTCCACTCTGCCGTTCTCGAGTCTCTCGCCAGCTGCCAACAGTTGCGTGAACTCGAGATCAATGGGAGTGATAGTGGATACAATCCAATTTTACTCGCCAGATTCTCTCATTTGAGCAGAATCTCGTTGATTATGCCCAACGCTCACGTTCTGGATATTTTTCCTACCTGGATTTCAGTCACAGGCGAAACACTCCGCAGTCTCACATTACTGTGTAGGGTAAGGTGACAGATAAAATACGAACTGGGATGCAAATTACAGCTTGTTGGTAGGCTGATGATACCCTCTTGACGGATACATTTCTGTCACAACTTGCGCCAAACCTTCCAGGGTTGGAGCATCTGAGCATCATCGGATGCCCCAGAGTGACCCATTTGGGCATCGGGGCAATCGTCTCTGCCAGCAAGGATGGGCTTATCGGGTTAAGTATCGAAGGACTTTCACAAGCATTCGTACGTGCCTTTACCCACGCACCTGAATCACTGACAAAATGGCTCGTGTAGGATATGTCTACTTTCAAAGCGACATGTCTCCACACATGTGCATTCAAACGATTGAGAGCAATCACTCTGACCGTCCATATTCACATGCCTCTGGCCGGGTGGACCCGCGATGTTATCGACCTCTTATCAAACGCACCTCTAGAAGTTTTTTCGATATATTCCACCAGCACGTCGACATGGGCCCCCATTCCAGATGGATTTTGCAGAAGCATAGTGATAAAACATGGACAACGACTCAAGAAGTTCTCTGTTCATCGCATGCAAATCAGTCTGGCAGCATTGGAAGCGATTTGTTCGCAGTGTCCGCTTCTTGAACGATTGTTCATAACAGTGGAGCAGCGCGAGTTAGTAAGTTCCCTAGCTGATCGTGATTGTGTTCCTGCATTTTTTATAAACAACTACATCTCCAAAGAACGAAGCAGTCCGCTTATTTGCACTGGCAAAGAACCTCCATACACTTCACATCAATTTTCCAGTTTTAACGAGCGAATCTTTGGTGGTGTCTCCGCCCATGCTGATGGAGATGGCAGCCACGATCGTATCCGTTTGTTCTCCTACGCTCGACCACATTGGATGTAACACACGAGTATGGCAGGTGAGAAGGCACGCGCTGCGGGAGGCTCACTGACAGACTCGCCAAGGTTAAGAAATTTGTGTATTTGGATGAGAATGGCAGGAAGTATGTTGTACCAAGACTGGCACCGCAGGAGAACCCGGACATCCCCGAACAATTCCTTGTTATTCGGGCATGAACTTTAGATGTGGAGATCACATTAAACCCTGGAAGTTGCATTCTAGTCACATATTACCCCGTCGTGCATCACAGTGGTTCTGGATGTATTCCATGTCGCCTACGTCGAATAGCCTTGTTTGATAGGTGTGGTGACACTTGGGAACTACTTTAGATTGGCCAAACACGTGTAGCTGGGCAAAGTGGCGACAATGGCGTTGGCTGGTCTTGTTCCTCCGACACTCGTCCTCGACCATGGAATCGGCGGGCGCTGTGTTAACAAGCACTTCTACGATACGGGGACTTCACTCACGACCTGAACATCATACCAGCATTGTCACCTGTCCCACACCCAACCTATCACAGCCATCGTCGCCTCGGTCGAGTGCACTTCCTTCGCCTCCCGACAGTCCATCTGAATCATTATCCTCGTTACCGTCCGTTGGATCCTCGTTCTTCTTCTCCTCTGCAGCTGCTAGTCCTCCACATTCACATCCCCAGTCCGACCATGCCAGGGAGTCCACACAGGGGCTCATCATCCCATCGCTGATCCTCCCGGAGGCCCTTCGACGACCAACACAGTACGGAAAGACCCTAGGGGACATTCGTTTGCTTGTCATTGGAGGTGCCGTTGAAGATCATGCACTCGTGTCCAGCCTGTTATTGGATGACAACGAGGACGTGGTCGACACTGGTGCCTGGGAAACAACAAGTAATGGCTTCGTGCTGCGTGCTTCGACTGACTGGATTGAGCACAAAGACCCGCATGGACTCGAGAAATTTGAGCCATCACGGAATGTCGAGTTGGTTGCCTGTCGCAATGTGCGTATATCCTACCTTGTAGCGGAGCGATTCTGAATCGGCGGATGGACCCTAGTCCTTGTCTGTACTTCCAGCTATCCATTCACCATTCCTTTCTCTACTGGAAATGATCGACCACCATTGCCAGCCGTCTGTCGCCCTAACCAATCTAATTGCTTCACCTTGGACCCCGTTATACACTGCCCTTATAATTGTGACGAACTCAGGTCAGAAAACCATCATCTCCGTCTTCATATGCATTCGCAGGAGCCTGACCCTTTCACTCATAGGTCTTTCTAGTACCGAGAATGACCTTATTGACGCACTGGCACCTCATATCCCCGTTATCGTGTTTCGCCTTGGCCTGGATCAGACCAGATTCCCCTCGCGACCTCACATGTCTTCTTTTAGGCCTTCCTCGCCTTCGGCACTCCGCAATGGATTGTTCCGATCACCAGAGACCCTCTCGTCCTTACGCTATGAGGCAGCGGAAAGGTTCCTGCGTTGGAGAGAAGTTGAGCGTGCGGTCGAGAACATTGCTACAATGCATCGCGAGACAGTGCACTACATCGGCGGGGAGAAACCTCAGGCCTGGGACAAGGCCAGATGGGAGGCCGAGTGGGAAATACGACTGTCCGAGGACGTCGCTACCCGTACCAGAGAAAACACCGTTACAGCTCGGCCTGATACAATCAGTCGGCCCGTCCCTTGTATGGATCCTCTACATCTTTCCAGTTTGGTATCGTTGTCAGTTTCTCTGCTCCAGCCGGTCAGAGACCGGTTTCACAGATGCATGTCAACTGCCTGGGAAAAGTTGGCTGACGGCGAGGTGCAAGTTGCATTGTTGGGTAGCTTTGTCGTTGGAATTGGGATTGGCCTTATGATTCGATAACTTCCCTCAGTTTAGTTAGGGATTTTGTTGCGACTTTCTGGCCTCCCACACCAACACAGCCAACTTATTCGCGTTGCATTGGTGGGGAATAGCATATAAAACCAGTCACCATGCTTGACGTTTCCGAGAGTGTGGCTGGAAATAGCGACGAAATCACACAATGTTATGGTGCTCACTTGGATCAACTTATTAGTATGACTCTGGTCTAGTCGCATGATACGTGCTTCGTGGCGAAGATGTACGTGACTCGGGTCCAATTCCCGGTTGAGTCCAATAATTTTCTATCCGTATTTATGCACTTTTTCTCTCAGTGACATTATGGGAGACGCAAAGGCCAGCGAATTTTTACGAGCAGATTTCCTGGCACGAGAATAAAAATACACTGCAAATGTTGTTGACGACTATTTACCAAGTCCTTCTGAAACTAACATGACCAAACAAGGACAATGTTGTCACCGAGCAAGTGGCTCCACCGCGCTATTGCGTAATCTTGGTCCTACGGCTTTGTTACGAATGGTGCGATTTCCGGAGGACATTTGAGACTGATCGCGTTTGAGTGCTTGCAAAGCCATCCACCGTTCAATTGTAGTGAGGATATCCTGTGAGTTGCAATGATCAATCGTGAAGAAGTCGTTAACCATTCAACTTACAGTTAAAACCATCTGTGAATGCGGGGTAGTAGCCCACACATACCCTCCGGATTCTTTGTCTTTGGATGTGATCCCATCTCTGAATCGCATCAAAACGGGGAGGTTACGATTCTTGCACAACTTGTCGTTTGCTTGGACCAGCAGTGCGTGCATAGCGCACAGGCGGTCAAAGCGCTTCTTTCCTTCCGATAAAAATGACAAACAAAGATGAACATCCCTCTCAGAGGATATCTTTGCGTCGAATAAGCTACCGATGAAGCTGGAAATATTGGTGCCGTATTGCAGAGATGATTCTTCCATCCATGTATCGTCCTGTTTTATTGCCGTTGCTGGTCAGTCTCAATGATGGTAGTATGTGATATTGACGTACCGACTCCCAGCATTTTTTGAACGACGCCAACGCAGAGAAGCGAATGGCATCCTCCAGGCGCCTCCCCTCCGTGTGGGATACTTTTGTCACCCTCTTGATGATGGCGCGCGCAATCCGGGATGCGAGTGGGGCGGTCCCCGGGGAAACTACACCGAACGCGATCAGCGACTCGATAAATAGTTCCGTTCCTCGGGCGCGATAGTCCAAGAACCATTGGTCGACTGTATGATGGAATCCGACCGGTGTCGACGAGGTTCGACTACCACACGAGGGACTCCCCTGATCCGAGGAGGAAGGAGAGCTTGTGTCGGAGGATTGGAGCGAGTCTTCTTCGACGTCTTGTTTGCCCAAACACCGGTCGAGATATCGTGGCATGAAATCATCGCTCGCTATGGAGCTCTCGTAACCTCTGGATGCCACCGCGATTGGTATTGGGTCGGTGTCATGGACATACACCCAACCGTCACCGTGGCTATCGTTGAAGGACGATTCGCTTGACGTAGCATCGTCCATGTCAAAATCCAGTCCCATTGGCGTTGGTGGCGGGGCCCGAGGGGATATAAACTTGGTCTTCATGGACATGGGCGAGATGTCCCTCGTCTTGTTTGGTAAATCATTCCATGCAGCGATTACTTTGTCCGTTGGTAAGGGCAGGGTGCCCCCTGCGAAACATTCCCTTAATCTATTGATTTTAACCACCAGTTCTTCGGTGAAGACGTCTTGCCGATGGCTTCTTTGGAGGTGCCATTCGATTCGTCGTGAAAGCAACTGCATCGTAGGCGATATCGAGGATGTGGGTGGGCAAACAGGAGGGGATGTTGTTGAAATCCTGGGTGCCAACCCGGGTTAATATACCTGTCGTGTGCTTGTCCACTTGTGGACAATTGTGGATGCGCTTTGGCGACACGAGGCAGGCCAAAGCGTCCACACTGACGATAGGGACGCTCTGAAATATGTACAAGCATTTCTAGTGAATACATTTGCTCGTGATACATTTGTCAAAGCTGTATTCGAGAATCTGCAGACTATTTTTCTAAGCCCAAATACATGTCTGACTAGTAAGGTCCTAACTTGTCAAGTTGCTAAACCCGCTGCCACTGGCACAATCCGTGCCACATAGGTCAGACCGTGAGTTCCATTGTTATTCATGTTTGTAAAGACTTGTTCAGGGGCCCGAGTCTCAGAATTAGCTTTGAGCGCGCTTTGGTTTCAAGGACATTGTCATCCCCTTGACATCTCGGTCCAGCGGCGTGTGAGGTGCCTAACTACCAGTCTACATGGCCACGAGGTCCACAACTGCAAGCACCACAAGCACAGAACGTTGCAAAAATACAGAAGATTTTCCTAGCCGACGTCCCAACGATTTCCTACGAAAATAGAGAAAACATCCAGTGGCATACATTGGCTCCCTATAAGACAGGAGATGCAACGTAAAACACATGTGGAGCGAGCAATGCCATTTATATTTCCAACTTGATCATATTTCTAGATTCTTGATCGCCCTTGTGGTATACGACAACATTCTTGAGCTGGTCTTTCAGCATAGTCTCTGCAAGAGAGGCTCTTCTTTTCAGTCGCACGCGTTTTACCTGCTGCGCTGTGCCCACAAAGTATTTCCTGAGCGGCATTCCGGAGCATTGTCGTACGATGGCATTGGTGATTTGGTGTTAGTTCAGTTGCGTTGAGAAAGAAGCTGAGGAGCTTGGTCACGTTTGCCACTCGCGGCGTTGTTCGTCTTATTTGCTTTCCTCCGATTGATAAGACCTAAGCAGAAAAAGTAAGCTCAGAATGTTGATCAACAGGAACACAACTCATAAAGACTGGCCATTGTAGTAATGCTCGAAAAGTTACTTGTTCTTGTTTTCGTTATTGAACCAAATGAGGTGCAAAATTGTTCATGTTGTGTAGCTTTCGAAGCCCTGGCCCGGGGGAATCTGGGGCTGATATTTCGTTACATCGTCGTCATTCCTGCGATCACAAAGAGTAGGAGCTCAGATGGAATGGCACATTGGGCGCGCGAGGTTGACCGCGTGGTGGGTCTGACACGCAGTATTTATATGCCGATTTGATGTTCTGTCAGGTGTCCTTTGGAGGGTGAGGTCTCCGAGCGTCTTGGGAATCTTCTGCTATCGTTATGTAATAATGAATCGGGGACAAACTTTTACTTAGCATCGTTCAGTAGGAATGTTACTAGCTTTTTGAAACGTCGCGTTTGGTTGGGGATAACGTGGCAGTGCCAGTGGGTTGACCAAATCCCAGTAGTACTAGTAGTGCCAGTACATGGTCCTCTGTGTCCAGTGCTTGCCAGTGGTCGGCCATAGCGTCATTGTCACAGGCTTCAAATCGCAGTGACTAAGAGTGCGATATGTGGATGTCGACAAGTATCGGGACGTTTGCGTTGGTAATTGCAGCCTCAACTTGCAGGCGGGTATACGTACTGCATGTGAGTACTGCTAGAGGTCTAGGAGAAGACCGGAGACGGTGGTCTCTGTTGTCTGCATGACTCCTGGTGATTTGATGAAGCTGGTGGCGACAAAGGAATGGACAAAGGGAGAAGCCCACGTCCATCCAGCTGTAAGCCGAACAGACAAAGTCACCCTGATCATGATCCATCCAATGATCGTGCCGACACCAACACGCCCGCAACAGCACCAATGCACTACTCAAGTGCCATTTCCCATTCCCCTTTGTTCCACTCGTTGGAAACAGTGCCGACGCACCGGTCCTACCGGTCCATACCAGCGCTAAAGCGCTAACACTTGTCGCGCCTCCGTCCACAACGATGTCACGGCGATGCTTGTCGTCATGACTATGACTCCGACACAGCTCGTTCTCCCGCTCACCTCATCTTGCCGCCGTCTGCAACACGACGAGGACCACGACGCATGTTGACGGATGGGACGGCGCAACGAAGATGTGGAAGTGATGCGAGGGTCGGACGAGGATGCGATGATGCGACGACAAAACAATGATGATGGCGCTATGTCGATGCGCAGAAGTGGCGACGTCGGACACCCATGGGCATGACCATGACTACAATGATATATTGACGAAGTCAACGCAACAACTGGCAAGGACGCGGTGTATGCAAGTACCATGACTAGCATGTTGGATAATCAATGATTGGTGATTGATGATCCCCACCGCTTCCCGAGTCCTCGTCATTACTTTTACTGATATGGCGCCTACACCCGTTCATAGTACATGCACCACCTGTACACGATCCCATGGTGGCGCGACCACCATGCGAATCATCGTGGCTAGTATGAGGCAACCGGCCGTAACCTTGGACTTCCCCCGCTGCGGGTGTGAAATAACATACGTACCTGATACAAACGGAGGTCTCGCAATCACCGTCGACGTTGCATAACCAGTGTATCGAACTGGTTTACCAGTGGCCGTTATTCCGTGGGGCATTCCCGGGCCGTTATTTTATGGTCGCAATCTCGGCGGACGAGACCTGACGTTGAATCTACATTTACCAGTACCGGTCAGAATCCATTGGGGATCAACTACCCAAATATGTTGAGGAGCCATTCCAATTTCGTTCATCCAAGTTGACGTTGCACCAAGACGTACCAGTATGGGCAAAGTTCGTTGCCGTATTATCTGGTGCGTACTATTTCAAGCTCTGCGTGATTTTCTTGATCAAACATTTGGGTTTATGTTCGCGTGATCATTGATCAAGGTCCATTACTGCTTCACCAGAGCAGGCGACATCCGGTGGCAGCTCCGCATTACTGCCAAGCTAACATATATACCCGTAGTTAACCCCTGGCCGGCCCTCAGGCTGAAACTTGCAAGACAAGTGAAAACCATTGCTTTAAGTTCCGTCCACCGCCCACAGACCGCCTTTTGCCAGAACTTCATGCAGCTCCATCTCTTCATTGCTTCGCTCGTTGCTCAAGCGATCTCTCTCCCCAATTCCGGCGCTAATGAATCAAGGACCCCACATATTAGATTCCGTTCCCAGACCCGAAACGATACGAGCCTGCGATATGTTATGAATTCCGGAATTTGCGAGACGACGCACGGAGTCAACCAGTATTCCGGCTACATCAAGGTAGGCACAAATATGTCAATGGTTAGCATGCTAGCCTTACTATGCTTGAGCGGAGCTAGTCCTGACACAGCGGTCTAACAGTGGTTCTGGTTCTTCGAAGCTCGCCATTCGCCTGAGACTGCACCATTCACACTTTGGTAAGTATGTCGTAGAGAGCTTGCGGGGACGAGCGGCCGGAACTTGATCATTCGTGTGAAAGGCTCAATGGTGGCCCAGGTTGTTCTTCCATGATCGGTATCTTCCAGGGTTAGTAGCCAGTTTTTGTTGCCGGGTATACGTTCAATTTCAATGCAGAGAACGGACCGTGTAAGGTGAACCCAGATGGGAAGACGACGTACCTCAATCCATACAGGTAAGAACATTGTCTAGCGGCCAAGGGGATGACGTCCAAATGGACAAAATAGCTGGAATAACGTCAGCAACAGTGTGTGGTTCACTGCCACATTTGTCCCTCGGGCCGCAGGGTCCGACTCATGTTAATGTTTCAGTGTTCTACCTTGACCAACCGATCGGGGCCGGATTCTCCTACGGGACAGACACGGTCAATAGCACAGAAACTGCTGCGCCGTTTGTGTGGAAAGCATTACAAATATTTTTCGAGAACCAGGTCTTCTCAAAGTACGCGAGTCACGAGTATGTGTCATGTATGCCTCTGCCCCAGGGATATATTCAGAGCACGGTTAGATTCGTCTTTGCTACAGAAAGCTACGGTGGTCATTATGCACCGCACTTCGTAACATACTTTCATGAACAGAACACCTTGATCGCTAGGGGTGAAATGGAAGGTCAATGTAT
This sequence comes from Pulveroboletus aff. annulatus, assembly GCA_038094595.1. Taxonomy (NCBI): domain Eukaryota; kingdom Fungi; phylum Basidiomycota; class Agaricomycetes; order Boletales; family Boletaceae; genus Pulveroboletus; species Pulveroboletus aff. annulatus. The sequence continues at coordinate 27,237 of JBBPTX010000084.1, forward strand.
CATCGTCAGCGCACTTATGATCAATAAGTAAGTGCCTCTCCTGAATGGTCACACTTGCAAAGTTGTCTACTGATATCGATGTAGTGGTTGGATTGATCCCTTGATTCAGTACAAATCTTACTACAATTTCGCAAGTAATGCACCGGGATATGGTCAGCTTCAACCGGACGATGTGCTGAAGAACATTTCGGATGCGCTCTACGGCCCCAATGGGTGTGTCGCACAAGAGAGCAGCTGTTATTCTGCCAGGAATTCTCTTGAATCAGACAAGATCTGTGCTCAAGCGGACAGCTACTGCGTGCGTTGGGCGTTCGCGGGTTTATTACTTGTGTGATTGCCCACATCAGTTTCTCAATCTGACAGTTCAACAACGTCTACTTCCCCGTAATCGGGGATCTGGACCCCAATGATCTCCGCCAGAACTCGTCCGCGTTGTTTCCCCCGGGATACTATGTAGATTACTTGCATATTCCGGAGGTTATGAAGAATATCGGTGCTGAAACCAATTACTCAGAATGTCCAGATGAACCCTATGATCTGGTCATAGCAACTGGTGATGTATGTCTGGAGTTCCACCAAATGATTATTTGAGCTGACGCATTGATGTCCTAAAAGTACGCACGGACGTTTCTTCCTCAGCTCTCCAAGTTGGTAAATTCTGGACTCAATATTCTTATCTGGGTATGCATTTTCGATATCATGTCCTTGATTTTCACTGAAAGTCTGCTTTATGCTAGAATGGTGATGCCGATATCAAGTGCGTATGAGTATAACAATTTTTGGAACATTTCTTCTGACAATCGACCGTTCCACAGCTGCAACTGGCTTGGAGTGGGTTAAAATTATATTGCACCACCTTCAACCAGTTAAGTTGTCTCGCAGGGTTATGACACCGTGCTTTCCATGGACTGGTATGGTAAGGAAACTCTCCGGAGCACACCTCTCAGTAACATATCACTGCACGGCACCACTATCGCCGCTGTCGCCAATGTGGATAACTTCTCCTTTGGGTATGCGCGTCTCATTTACTAGCGTTATCGCTCTTACTGTTAACCCTAAATAGGCGGCTTTATGCTGCTGGTCATCAAGTAGTACGTCCCGCAGTCCGAGGACTGGCCTTCCCCGGGTAATGATTGTTCAGGCTGCGTTTCAACCTGCGGCAGCTCTTGAGATCTTTACCCAAGTCATTAACAAGGAGCCTCTCCATTCGGTGTAAATCCTTTCTCGCCGGGGCCAAGATGTCTTACGCGTATTGTGAGATATATTCCAATATGTAGAATGTAGACATGTACTGGAGGAACACTCGAACAGTATAAGCATCGCTTCACGATCGGAGTCGTTGATGCCTTTGGGTGTGTCTGCAGCCGAAATTTGTGTACTTCGAAGGGGAACGAAGGGCTGTTCAACATAACCATGATTCCAGACTGCCTGTTGCCCTCTGAACATCCATCAACTTATCATCACCTTGACATAATTAACTTGGATCAAGTTGACTCAGGTATGTACGACGTCCTTGAGTTGTGTCGTTGGTATAGCCTCTGCGAATGCTCTCTTCCTCAATCGCACATGCGTCGCCTGTTCGAATGCATAACCAAACCCGATCAAATCATACTCGCTATATGCCGTGCCCATGAAACATAATCCGAAAGGCATTCCGGGAGCCTTGTCGTACAATGGTGTCGGTTCGGTCGCATCAGGGGGGAACTAAGGGTGTCATTGGCGTATGGCAGCCTGCCCATGTGCGTAAAATGGCATACGTACCTGATACAAGTGGATATCCCGCGGTCGCTGCGGCTGTCGTTGAGAACCCGTGAGGAATAGCCCCGCGATGGTGAGACCATTCGGACATGTTTGCCTTCCCGAGGAATATGGCTCCAGCTTCACGTAGCTTCGCCGCTACAGGGGCATTGCCTACGACCTCGGAGCCAAGTAGAGCGTAGGAACCTAAGACAGATATGAAGTGCTAGTCAACCGCACCAGGGTAATAAATGGCTACCGGCAGCTGTATTTAAACCTACATGGATTGGGTCATATTATACATCTATCACAAGTCATGAAATGAGTTCTCACCCTCCTCGTGCAAAGTCGCAATGTTGTCTTTAAGTAGTATTGGGATACCATGCAAGGAGCTGCGGCTACCTTTGGTCTTTCGCTCAGAGTCGAGAGCTGCTGCCTGTTCTAAGGCACTGGGGTTTGTCTCTGACTGCATGCAAGACAGCTCCCTTTAGATTGACCTCTTCGATGCGTGCATGATACGCCTAGAGGAGATGATATCAGAGAAACGCAGATACGGCGGTTTTTACCTAACCTTTACGAGGACCGCACTCGTAAAATAGCCCTTATCGAGACCCTTCTGAAGTTCAGCAATACCTGCCTCGTACAGGTCGGGAAAAGGAACCGAATTGTGATTAGGGACTTTGTGAGCAAACATGTCCGCAGACAGCCTGGGATCGAGAAAGGAACGCCAGAATGCAAACACCATGAAAAAATCGAATGATCGCAGCTTTATCTGCATCTGGATATTATCAATTGTCAGGCGTCATTATTGTGAATCAAACGATAAGATAATGGGTGTCCACTGCCGTCATGAACGATGTTAAGTTTAATCAAAGTTAAGTCAACGAGAGACTGCGGCACGTACCTCCGCTGCTTCGTTTTCTCAACGGCGCCTGTAGAGCGGGAGAAAATGAAGGAACGAAGATACTGCACTGCCAATGGGTAGAAATGTTCAAGGACAGGTTGGCCACCCACACAAGAATCGATTGAGTCTGAGTTTGCAGATTTACGAGAAAGTCTAATACATTTAACGTCGGCCACCCAGATACGTGCAGAAACACAGGGATGGCTATCCCTGAAAAGCGACCCCTTTCTTCGTCGTCTCTGCAAGCCCCCCACCAGCGAACCCAGTTCCTGAAGAAAACTAATGTCAATGTAAGGGAACAAGGGAACGTTTACTTCGCAGTAGAAGCACGGACCATGTATACACACCTTCCCTCTTAAGTTCCACTATATCAGGGTCCGTCAACGCCCGGTCGCAAGCAATGCATTGCTTAGCGGGTCGCACAAGGGTGTCTGTGCAAACCTTGCACACAACATGGGAACAAGGCTTCATTACTAAAAGAGATGCGTGAATTGCCGTGCACGGGAGCCGGCAGTGTGCACGTACAGAATAGTATTTTATTATTAGAAAGATTGGACTTGCATGAAGGGCATATTGCATTCTTTGGCTCCTCAAGCTTTCTGACCTCGTTGCTTGCGGGAGTTGAGTTTGTCGACTGTGAACTCGAAGACGCCAGGAAAGAAAATTGAACGGGAATAAACGACTTCAAGCTTCAGATATGAGATGAGAGCTCGTACATTCTCCGAACTCTTCACAGTGAGGCGTACCTGATTGCATGAGGTGGATCACCTCCTCTACACATTGTTTGAATTTTGACATCTTTCAATGACGAAGGTGGGCCATTCGACGTATACGTAGGTGTCAGTGATGGTAACCAGAAATCAGGCAGTTTGTGTCGCAGTGCTTCTGTTTGCTCCCGCTCTATCAGCCTGAGTGCAGCTTCCTCTGCCTCCCGTGCAAGCATTTCAACGGTTGAACTATCAAAATCGAGTTTCCGTTTGCCTGTGCGGCCTGTAAAGCTTGACGCAAGAGCAGGGATCTGAAACCAGCCAGGACTCACCCTCTTTATCTTTAGTGGACTCAACACCCGTCGTCGTCGAGGCAATGGCGGGTAAATTCGCAGATAAACCAAGTTGGCCCTTCTCGAAATCCCGCAGAACGCGTTCTCTGGCAGCCTCCAATGCGCGCTGTTTTTCTTCCTCCGCCTCCCTTTTGAACTGTTCTAGGCGCTCCTTCTGTCTCTTGATATCCTTCTTCTGGCTTACTATGCGTATCTTAGTCAAGTTTCGCCAACAGAGCAGATAACACACGGAGATCAGAAAATGCGCATTCCTTGCAGAACAAGTGGCCATGATTACAAGCAATTGGATCTCGGGCTCGCTGCAGGCAGAGAGCACAAGCATCAAAGTTTCGCATGGATTCATTCCCCAATCGTTGCTAGCACGCTTCGGTTTAACGGGTCTGAGAGAATAGTATACAGACGACATACACGTTTTGTTCCATATTCCGTCTTTTGCTTCTCCGCATATGAAAAGACAGAAGAAGCCGTGTTGTTTTTGCTATGCTTCGTCATGTTGAGTGTCGAGGCACGAGCACTGCCACAGAGCATCGTCTTTCCCGCTCGTCTTTCGTCCCACCCGGCTGTGTCTCGGACCAAGACTGATCCGGCGCCTCTCTTGGGGTTCTCGGCATCCACGCGGCTTGGGCCACGGCTCAGCGAAGCGCGCGCGCCCTCGCGGCTCACACCGTGCCACAGACTGCACCTACCGGGAGCCGGGCGCGTTTCGGCCCGTCCTCTCCCTTACACAACTCTGCCTATCTCGTAGCACGCCTTGTGCCGCTTGCAATACAGTCTTACCCGTTTCACACACCCCGAGCTTCGTCCGACCCCAGCGTCGTCCAAAGACTGTTACTATTAGAGCTCGATATGGGTTTCAGGATCTAACCCATGTACTGCCAGTGGCAGTGGGTCGGTTTCTTTTCTGACAAAACTGCTACTCAACACACGGACGCACTACATCTAACAACTGTGACGCTAGTGGCAGGTGGACATTGTCAAGATGATACGACGTCCTTGAGCTGCGTCTTTGGTATAGCTTCCGCAAATGCTCTCCGCTGCAGTCGCACACGTGTCGCCTGCTCAAAGGCATAAGCGAACCCGACCAAGTCATACTCACTATACGCCGTGCCCATCAAACACAATCCAAATGGCATTCCGGGAGCCGTGTCATGCAATGGCGTTGGTGGGTTTGGCGTCGGTTCGGTCGCATCGGGAAGGAAACCGAGGGGAACTATACGTTTTTTTTTCAAACATGGAGTGATGACAAACAGACAGACGGACATGCCTGACACAAGCGGATATCCGGCGATCGCTGCAGCCTTCGTTGCATAACCTACGTACCGAAATGGTTTCGAAAATGTCGTACAGGAAAAAGAAATCTGACGGACTATAGGATGACGGTAATATTATCGCATCGAGTGCGAATTTCTTAAGAGTGGCATCAATACCATCTGTGCGGCCAATTTGATAATCTTTTTGGATGGCCTCATAGTATTGTTCATCTTCTTTGCTTGCCTCTGATTCGTAAAACCTTGGCAAATCCACAGTAAAACACTAATCAACAGAAACTCCCAGGCTCACAGTGACTGATCTGTGTAATAAGGCTCTGGGAGTTCCTTGTCCTTGTTCTCATTGTTGAACCGAATGAGATCCGCAAGATTGTTGATGTTTTGTGGTCGCCTTCGAAGCCCATTTATGTATTTGTTAACCCCAACTTTGAATTCCACAGACAACACCAGTGACTCGTAATCAGAAGCAATGAGCTCGTCAGTATTGGGGAATTCAGCAGGGTCCACGATATCTGCGCCGAGCGAGCGGAAAACATCGAGGGAACTGTCAAATTCGCCCTTGCAGGGACACTCGTCTGAGAATAATTTCCGCGGCACACCAAGTCGTTTTCCTTTGAGTACATTTTTATCCAAAGCTGCCATATAATCAAGAGCCTTGGGTTGATTCTTTGTTATATCATCGTCCCTATCCGCCCCTGCAATCACGGAGAGCAGGAGTGCTGAATCAGCGACAGAACGGCATATGGGTCCGACTGTATCTTGAGTTGCCGATATGGGGATCACTAGATGGATGACCGTCGGCAGGATTCTCCAGCACTATTCCTTTCGCATCATTTACCTTTTGTACGAGAGACGAGCCCAACGGTGGGCTTGATTCCAACGACGTTATTACGACTACTAGGAGAGATGATTGAACCGTCCGTCTCTGAGCCGAGGGAGGCGGCAGCAAGGCCAATAGCCATCGCAACCGCGCTTCCAGAACTTGAACCAAAGGCATCTCCGTTTGGATAGTACGGGGACAAAGTCTGTCCACCTCGTCCAGAGAACCCGTTAGGGACTTTTCCTCTATAATTAGCCCATTCAGACATGTTCGTCTTTCCGAGGAATATCGCTCCAGCTCGGCGTAGCATCGCTGCCACAGGGGCATCGCCCGCAACCTCGGAACCAAGTAGAGCATAAGATCCTACAACGTATATGAAGCATCAGTTCGGTTGGTCAGGAGTCGGAGGGCATGTACATACCGGCAGTTGTATTCAAACCTATGAGATCGATTTACCGGAAAGGCCACAAGGCTCAAAGAAAATTCTCACCCTCCTCATGCAGAGTCGCAATGTTGTCCTTGAGTAGTATTGGAATCCCATGTAACGGGCCACGACCACCTTTGATCTTCCGCTCCGCATCGAGGGCTGCTGCCTGTGTCAAGGCACTCGGGTTCGTTTCTATGATCGCATGCAAAGCAGCCCCTTCCAGATTAACCTCTTCGATGCGTGCAAGATACGCCTAGAGAGGGAGATGAGACCAGGAGATCACAAACACGCGCACGGAAAACCAACCTTGACCAAGTCCACACTCGTAAAGTGACCCTTGCCAAGACCCTTCTGAAGTTCAGCGATACCTGCCTCGTATAGGTCTGGATATGGGACAGAAACAGAGACTTCGTGAACAAACATGTCAGCAGGCACTGACTTGTGAATGAGTGAAGAAGGCCAGAAAGTAGACGCCTGGCAAGCGTGTTTCACAGCTCTACCGGCATCAAGATATCACCCCGACCAATCGATTGTCAGTGATGGATATCCATCAGCTGTGTGAACCACCATGGGACTCAAGGCGTCGATTGAAAATAGACACATCATCGTCCTAAATTAGACCAACCATTGAATAATGGACACTGGTACCGGAGGTATGAGACATTGGGTGGCTTGAAATGAGGAATGACGATGATCACGCATTGATGAAGCTTGGTGAACGTAACGAAGAACGGGCTGAGCGGGCGACAAATAGTGTCGCTGAAGTTTGTGGTACCCATGGGCAAACAAGGACTCCTTGGCGACACCGACAAGATCCCATCACGCAGTGGCTGGTCCAGGAATTGCAGTAACGTGCACGTACGTTTCAAAAAGCCGTTCTACGTGCCAATAGTCATGCAAGGAAAATTCGAACTTTGTGGTGGTGGTGGTGCTGGCAGGTCTATGATATCTGACATGGACAACTTTCGGCCAGTGACTCGGACCTACAATCTTCTAGATCGTCTCGGTGATAGTTGAAGGAGGCGCCATATGGCCCGTGCCAGTGGAAGGAGACAACGCAGTGCTTGGAGCGGCTGGTACCTCTAATGCACAGCATCATGATTTTTCTTCGAAGAGAAGAAAATTTGGTTAGAACCCGTTGGTTCTCACAAATGACCGCAACCTTCGTAAAGTTCCATTCTGCTCCGAAGGCGGCCGAACATTGGCCGGACCTCGCACTGTCAATCAGAGTCGTCAATGTTGACTCTTGATCCCCGCTGGCATCCTCTGGCAAGGGTCCAAGTGTCCGCAAACGGGTCCTTCCAAGATGAGACGTTCTCACAATCATTATTGACTCAAGACTATAAACCTCGAGTCAGGACAGCGAGTGCTAGTCGATATATCCATCATAGTATACCGGTTACCTCGGGTGAGTGCTTGCCAGTATTGAATATTGAATGTGTGTAACATAGCACATACACGAGGCAGCTCTCACGAAATACCTGCCAGTGCTAATCTAGACTCGGATAAGAATGACGCATTGATAACTCGGATAAGGATTGTTCCCGATGCACTCATGACTGGCGTGCACCCCAAACACAGCCCCAACATAGTCCCCCCTTCGTTTCCCTGAGTCCGGTTCGGGTCACTCGTATAGAACGTGCACCGGTCATATCCGTGGTGATCGTCGAAGCCTAATGTGCAAGGTACAAAATCGTGCCATATCGGAGGCTGCCATGCCCTTCTCCACCTGGCCTTAACCTCCCTCTATCAGAATGGCTACTAGTACTAATGCGGGGCCATCTTCAGCCATCAACCTTAGTAACAGCTGGGGATCGACTCTCGCCGCGGTTTTCGTTTCGCTGGTCCTGTATGGTGTCAGTATATTACAGACGTACGTGGCAAGTGTGCCCTTGCAGCGCCACTCTTGATCATTTTCTGTTAATGCAGGTTCCTTTACTACGAGCGGTCCGTCTAAACCTGAATTGCCTCCACTTGACGCACTCATGAGGATCAGTTATTCGAAGGACTCTATCTTACTAAAGTTATTGGTAAGGCCACTTATATTCTTATCAAGGATACCCTCCTGATGTTTTAGGTGGCTTGGATATTCGTTTTAGACACGCTGCATGCATTGCTCATCTCTGCAGGCGGTGAGATTCTGTACGTCTAGCGTCCTGGACTTGGCGCTCACAATGTTCTATAGTGTGGCAATACTTTGTCGTGCACTTTGGGGATGACACCTTCCTCGCCTCAACCCACGCGTAGGCAGGCCGGCTCTCTTCTCAAGGAAGGTGCTAACAATCAGCCTAGCCCCCTACTAATTTCCATAGTAGTCACCGTGAGGTCCTTATTTAGTGTTCTAGACCACAGCCTCACGTCACTTCTGGATTAGTCGGTCGTTTCTTCCACCGTCCAGTCGTTCTTCATATATCGGATTTGGTTTTGTGTGTTCAATGCGTTTCTTATTTATCTCTACTGATGGGTCTTTGCTTTAGTGATGCGAAGCCGTTTCAGATGGCTAATACCGGCTATCCTGATGCCCTTTGTAGTTGCTCAGTTAGGTGAGTACGCTCAAGCTTCAAGTTTGTATATCCCCGCTAAAGCGTAAAGGATGCTAGTTTTGGGCACTTGTAAGTGCGGCGGATGTCGGTGATCGAATGTGGCTCACGCTCGATCAAGTTTATACCGTTACCGCGATGGTATTTCAAACGAGCGTTTCCGCCGTTTCAGGGCCCTTGCTAACTGTATGGTATACATCCCTTTGTCGTGTTGCACCACTTAATGGTCGTGCGCAGAAAATAGCCAACGCACTCAATGGAGCTGCAACGGCAGTCGACATTAGCATCACGATCTGTTTATGCACGCTTCTTGCCATGGGTCGAACAGGGTTCGCCGAGTGCGTTTCTATTCAACCCTTTTGCACGTTGCATCCACATGACGCGTCTATCCTTAGCACGGATCAAATGCTTCTTCGGTTGATTTTCATATCGGTGAATACGGGCCTCTCATCTGCGCTCTTTGCCTTCCTCTCCGTGATCTTGGTATGTCTTGCCACAGTCGAACGGAAACATGTCCGCCTCTCATCTTGCTCCATTCCATGTGGCGCAGCTTGTTATATACCCGACCGATCTCATCTTCACAGCCATGTATTACCCGCTGTGTACGGTGTATTGCAATACGGTGCTTGCCAGCCTCAACGCACGCTCGTTTGTTCGAGGTGGCTATGAGACACAGCAGCTCAACCCGTTGTCATCGCTCGTATGGCGGGAGAGCATTCCCGCGGATACAGATTCGGAACAAACGGAGCCTGAGGTGTAGACTCGGACTCGGACGCTGGTGTGTGAGCTAGCATCCCGGGCATGCATGCGCGTATAATGCCACGACGCCCTTCCTTGGCCGCGCTCTGTTTCTCCGAGGATTCAAATCCTGGGGTCTGCGCCATGGCCACGACCCACGACGTGGAGCTGTGTTTCAGAAGTAGATCCACCCAATGTCTCACCAATGACGTTATGGGCTCACTTCGTCCGTGCATGCAATGACTCCGGGAAGCGCTAGAGGTTTGCTGGAGGGAATTCTACCATCCCGAATGTGTATATATGGTCTGAAACGCATATGTGGCATAGTGTATGTACAACTTGACTCCTAATTTCAACGAGCATGCCATCAGTACCTCAGTCCTCGAAACGTCATTACACCCGTCGTGTTACGTTACGACAGCGTGGTGTGATTCGAAATGGTGTCATTGCTTGCAATTGTACTTATTCGCAAAAAGAAAGACTAAAAAGATCCGTACGAACAACACTACGCTGCATAACAAAATAGAAAACGAATAATCAAAAAGATAACCGACAGAGAAAAAGAAGGGAAGAAAAGTTCCATTGCTACATGAAGAAGATTATCCGTGTGTTAGTTCCATCGTCCCTAGTGTCACCCGTTTCCCCCAAGGGTCGGAGAATGTTTGGCTACCAAGTCGCATGGTGAGGCGCCTAAGCTCGCGGAGGAAGATGAGGTAGAAAATCCGAAGTATTGCCGTAGATATCATCATTGTGAATCATGAAGAATTGGGCATTCTCCGGTAAGTCATGTGTGATTATGGCAGGGGCAGGTGCCTGGCAAGTCGTAGGCGAGAGCGCGTGCAAGTGTATGCGTAGAATAAGTTACGTCGGGCGTCAAATGCGTAAAGCCCTGAGATACTGTTTTATCGGGAGGTTATTAGCGGCAAGGGCTATGCTATTGAGTGGTATAGGCGGGAAGGTGTCTGCGGTGGTGACGCCGGCTGTGAAGAGGTAGTTGATGGTCGCCGAAATCGGTTTGGATTCGGCCGGCGGAATGTCTGTCGAGGGGGATGAGGCAAAGATTGTCGGGACAGATAAGAGGCTTACGTGGCGAGACATGATCATCTTTGCCATTGATAGTGGCACGGGGTTCTCGTACAGTGCGGGAGCTGCCAGTGGACATGTTAAAATGGAAAGTGACAAAAGCGATACAGGGGATACACACGGGGTGGCTGAAACCGAGGCCCTGATCGTGGATGCCAGTTGACGACGGGAAGCGCGCGTTTTTGCAAAAGACCCACGGGAACACCATTATTCACCTCGGAGGAAGACTTCTTCGGGAGAGTCAATGTGAACGGAAGCGATGCGGGGAGCGTATTCCACTGCAGAGTGCGACTCCACTGTTCGCTGACAAAGGACATGACAAGGGACGGTGCCTTCTCGTGAGGGTCGAGAATTGGACATTGCCACAGTCGCATGAGATAGAAGAGCATGCGGGCGACGAGCAGGAGCAGAACAGAAGCAGCGGCAGCCATGAAGAGGGCAGAAAGGCTGGGGGCCTTTGCGTGGATGAGGACGGACATGGCTGAACAAGGATGAGGAGGCCCGTTTAAAAAGGAACGGAGATGAGCCCAAGAGCAGGCGAGCAGACGACACGGAGGCAGACCCACGCACCGCAGCAAACCGACCTCGACTACTTATTTTCTTTCGGTCAACTCCGACATGTTATCTACTTATCTCGATTACGTAATATTTATGCATGAAAATTATTCAGTGCTTTACTTGGTCCTCGTCAACCCCATGTCGACTCCAATATATCCATCAGACATTACCGTGTGTAGCGACACTTTCCGAGGTCATACCGCTTGGCAATGTCACGTACATGTCGTAGTAGTACCATTAATGTGGGTCACTGACTCACTGTTTGCCTCACCTAACCCCGCACCGTCCCCCCCGGCGTTTGCGCCCATGTTGTCGCAGGCGTGCATGCTTTATCTCTGGTATGATAAGCTTTGCCTTGGTCTGTGCCACTCATCGCCATCACAACGCCAACACCAATGCTGACGTGGCTAACCAGAATCTTGTTGTCAACATGTGCAACTCCCCACGAAGGGGGATATCGTGCTAGCACGCAATTTTACAATTTCCGCTCAGTCATCTTCATTTCGTCCAACTTGGCGTAATGCAACTTGGAAGCCTTCGCTACGTAGGCAGTTCTTACTCCGTTCCGAACAGGGACAAGAATTGCGGCGTGAGACCACCTTCAGTTGGAGCTACCTGGCCAATTCCACACAGCATAAAGGGACCGACCGGTGACCGTGTCACCGCCGTCATGGCGTGCAGTTGCAAACTCATTTGATACTGATCTAAATCAGAGAGCTCGCCATCTGGCACAACACCTGTTTCGATGGCTTTGATCCCTGTCTCATTAGCATCACTGGCAGTCCCAAACGCAGCACAGCAAGGAGTGTCTATACGAAATGCAGAGTGCAAGCGACAGTCAAAGTTGGCTAATCAAAGAACCGAACGTCTCAGAAGATTCATAGTGCATTTAGAGAGACTGCACTTACACGTTGCGATCCAGAGCCTCGGATGCCTAGTCTTTCTCCATACTCCCTGCATTTCCCCTTGCGCATTCAACCCAACACCTTTCTAGCTTTCTATACAGACCTCTGTCATCGACTTGGAGCTGCGAATATCTCCAAGGCCTCATTAATCGCAACAGTTTGATTGACAGTGCGACTTACCCGCATCGTGAAAATCTACGAGATCCCAGGGGCTTCCAGTAAAGTCCAAGCTTAAGCTTGAACAATCTGGTCCTAGGTTTCACCTTGATGGTCCCGTTCATCCCCGGTATCTAACTCGATCGCGCTGTCAACTTATCAACCTTTATCAAATTAAACACCGACGAGAGACGTTTCACTGACCAATATAGATTAACCCCCTCTGCAATGTCAATGGCAAGCACCATGCAGGCCAAGATATGTTTGAAACCCCAGCATTTCCCAAGCGGCCCTAGGGGCTCTCCTCTTTCGAGCAAGTGCTTCAAAAATCGCAAAGGGGAATGCTAACGTCTGCAAATTCGACTGGAAAGCCCTCGTTTTACCTCGAGTGACGACATCCGAGTTTTTCCGTGCTACCTCCACGGGGAAATTTCCAATGCCTTTGTAAGTGACATGCGCGAGTAACCGGGTGATGTGTCAGTTAGCGAATAAAGATCATGTGGGCGGATTAGCAATGCATACATTATTGTTCGCACCCATGATGATACAAAGCCCGGGTCGTGGGTTATGTCACGGACGCGAGCTTGATCTTATGTCCGAAGCTAAAGGAGTGTGCATCTGAAGCACCAGCCAACGAACCATCTTTCTTTATTACTCTGTCGTAGTATATACAAAAAGGTAGGCTTGGGCTTGACCTGCAGACTCGGCGTACAATGGTGACCCACCCATCCTAGGATATCAGAATGTTCAAGTTAACAAAGAACTGTTTTCTGATCCGGACAGGTTTGCAGGGACAGAGCACTGATCTAACCTTAGTTTAGGTCAGAGTCCTCCATCTGGGACAATGCCCATTTCGATTGCTTTAATCTCTGTCGATCATATCAACCTTGTACATAATGCATGAAGGAGAGTGGCCATACGCAGTGCAAGATGCAACGAGTGCAGCCGAACGCGGGCGAAGTTGGCTATCAAAGAACATCTGAGAGAAAATTCACAGTGCATTTATAGAGACTGGACTTGCCCATTGCAATCCATAGGTTCGGATGTCCGGTCCTTCTCCATATACCCTGTAATTCCCCTTCCGAATCCAGCCCCATCACCTTTCCAACCTTTGCTGCAACATCGGCCCCACAAACCTCTACTATCGAGCTGTGAATATCACCATAACTTCGCCACAGTCACCACCATTCATAGTAGCTCAAAGGCACAACTTACCCTGTAGCGAAGACGACAAGATCCCCTTCCAGTACAGTCCCGTCGCTGAGCTCGATGCCCCCCTCTGTAAATTTGTGCACGCTAGTCCTGCTTTTCACCTTGATGGTTCCATTGATTATCTCCTCACTGGTTCCTGTGTCTAAAGCCATCACAATTTTAGTCAAATCCAATACCAATAAGCGATTGAGACATTACTGACCAATGTAGAGTCCCCCTCCTCTATTTGCTATCAACGGAAAGAGTCCTGTGTTATCCAGGCCAAGATATGTCTGGAACCCAGCTTTTTCCAGGTTTTCAAAGAGTTCCCTATCCACCAACGTCTTCATGCAAAGACACCACAGAAATAGGCTGCACACCTATCGATCCCATTTGCTATACTCACAGTCAACTCTCGGAGCAAGTGCTTCTGGGTTGCAAATGGCAACGCTATGCTTAGAATGTCCGCGAATTCGATCGGAAAGTTTTCGTTGTATCTCTCTGGTAGTTCAGGTGAGACAACGAGGCGCGATGGAGACATGCGAAATTTTCCGTACCTCCAGCCAAATTTTCCAGCGCCCGTTGGGATATTATGTATGTAGGTGAACGCTGAATCCTGCACCTGTTAGTGGTGAAAGATCCTAGAGATACATTGGCGGCACATACATCGTGACATCACACCGGTGGCAAGACAGATCATGAGCTATGTCGTGGGCTACACAAAATCGATTTTGGAAACTAAAACCAATAAAGAGTAGCGTGCCAAACCTGAAGTGCCAGCCCCGATAACGACAACCTTCTTCCCCTCATATGCTGTTCCGGAGGCATATTGGGTGGAATGTAGCACGGAACCTTGGTATAATTCCTGGCAAGTCGAAAAAGGGTTCAAAGTTGACCACAAGCCTCGTATAAGGCATTCCCACCTTTCCCGGGATATCGGGCATCTTTACGAATCCGCCACCAAAACCAGTCGCAAAGACAAGATGCTTTATCGTCATCTTCCGAGCTTTTCCGCTTCGATCGATGGAAACCCGCCAAGTTCTTGTTCCTTGATCGAAATAAATACTAGTAATCGAGGAACGGAGCCAAACATTTAGGTCAAGAGCTGCAGCGTAAAACTCGAGCCAGTCGCCCATCTACACACTGTCAAGGATGATAACTTGAATGAATCAAGAGTACCTTTGAAGCAGGGCAGTAGACCGGCCATGTGGCTGGGAAACTGAAGAGTCACACACGATAAGCATCTGTTCGACTGGGTGTTGTCTACTCACTCCAGGTATGGCATTTGATTAGTCCCTACATCATGTAACTTTCAGACGACAGTGCGTATATTTTACAGATCAAACTCACAGACGATGTCGTGAAGGTGAAGCGTAGCGTATCGCATTCTCCACTACTGCGAGTCAGTATCATGTCCAGATGAAAGTACCGTATGTTCGTACGTTATCCCCGATCCGTTGATTTTTGTCGATCAGGAGGGTAGGAACGCCAAGGCAATTCAATCTTGCCGCCACCGCGAGTCCACTGTGACCGGCTCCAACAATAAGGACCGTGGGATGGCCGTTATCAAAGTCAATCTCGTGTCGGCGTCGATCCTCCCAGTTTTCATGTTGTGAGGGACGTGAACGCAAGGCACCAGACTGGGAGACTGACGTTGGGATATGGAATGCACCTTGGACGAGATTCCTCACCTTTTCTGGGCAAGCCTTGAGAGAACCAAGTCGAGTGAGCAAGGACCACGCCTTCCATGTGCCCTCAGGAGTGGGGACCAAGAAAGCGATGGAGATGCCTTTTCCGTGCTTTGTTTCAAATTCAAAACAAAAACGAATGAATACCAGATCGAGAGTGGGCTTGATTGTGGTCGGGCCTCGTATCGCGTCCTCGAGGAGGTGAAACGCCGACAGGCCTGTCACTGCGAGACGTGCGTCCAACATGTTCTGGATGGACGCATGACCACAAATTGTGCGTAGGTCCCAAGTGAGGGTCAGGATGTCTTTCCAGAAGCCATGCTCGTGAAAGAGAGATACGATCGAGGTTATGTCCTCGTTCGACACACCGGTCGTGAATGCGGAGAGCCATTTGTTGGCTTGTTCCAGCGGGCAACTTGAAGCTGTACTGACGGAAGATGTATCGACACCAAGGTTCTGAAGAGTGGGATGGTCGAAGAAGGTCACCGTTGACATTTGTTGAAGTTGAGGGCCTTGCTAGCGTGATAATGCAGACAGTAAGAACCTCTGTTTAGGATGCGCCTGGTGGCCCGTGTTCAAGGTCGGGTAGTAAGAATAGTACTACTAGTGCTAACTGAACCTCGTACACCGCTTATAGATTGATCACGAGGGGCAAGAGCGGCGCCCAAGTTCAAATTGGTAACTAGTAAGCTGGCGGGGCGGGTTTCTCCAAGGATGTTGAACCTTCAGTTTCCAACAGATATCCCTTGCCCTGCCAGTGGCCATTCAAGCTGAACGATCGACCAACCCGCCGATTCAGACAATACTACGTAAATTGGAGATCTTCTTGCATGAACTCAGGCGACGCCCGTGGAGTCGCATTTTTCGGGTTCCTTCGACCTGTCTGTAGTCGGGTAATGTGATATATTAATCTCGTAATGGAATCTACACCGAGTGGATAGGCTCCTTGTTAATGACCTGTCTGAAGATCTCCAGAGACGCAGCAGGCTGATGCCAGGGCTAAATCCTCGTGTCCAGTAAAGGTAATATTCCAGCTATAATAAGACGTACAATTTCGTGACCGGCAAGATAGACTGTCCTATTTGGTGTAAAAGATCAGCAGGAGCAACTACGTCGAAGGGGGTTTACATACGCATAGGAGAAATTGTCCACGTTTACGACGGCAGCAATAGTAGTTCCGTGCAGTGTAATGTTACTGAGAGGTGTGTTGTTGAGTACCTCCTTACCGTACCAGTCCATGGCAAGCACAGTGGCGTAACACTGCAGGACAATTAGTAGTTCCTGTGCAAGAATAAAACGTTAAACCTACACCGAGCCAGTTGAAGCTGCAGAGCCATTGACGGTCAGCAGAATGTTCACCAAATTGCTGTGCTTACACACATGATATCAGTCTCACCAGCCTAGTATGAAATAAGTTAAGTAAAAACCCAATGATGCATCATCCACACCCAGATCAGAATCTTCAATCCGGTGTTTGCCAACCTGGAGAGCTGAGGCAGAAACGTTCGTGCGTACTATAGGATATCGACGGTTCGGTTAGAATATGGACGTCATGTCGTATCGGAAATCCCGATGACGTACATCACCAGTCGCTAAAATCTTATAGTATGGTGGATCAGGGCAAGCCTCGAAGTGGGTCTCAGCGCCAATTTTCTTCACAACCTCAGGGATGTCCAGGTAATCTTCATAGTTGCTTGGAGGGAACGGCGCTGAGGAGTTCTGGTGGAGATCATACTGGTTTCGATCTCTAATTGCAGGCCAGAGGACCAGCTGTATCTGTCAAATGGGGAGTGTCAAGTAGGTGACACATGGAGAACGTTCAACGTACGCAGTAGTCGGTTGTTCGAGAACAGATTTCGTTTGATTCAGGAGAGTTTCCGGCAGCATAGCATTTACTAGCTGGTTCGACGCATCCATTGGGGCCGTAGAGCGCGTTGTAAATATCCTTTAATACATCGTCCGGTTGAAGCTGACCATATCTCGGTGCATTGCTCGTGAAGTTATACAAAGATTTCCATCCTATCAACGGATCTATCCCAGGACTACATTAAGATCATTAATGACTTTGCACTGGCATGCATGCACGCTCCGGCGCTTACTTGTTAATCATAATGGTACTGACGATGATACATTCTCCTTCGAGCTCGCCTCTAGCGATCAACGTGTTCTGTTCATGAAAGTATGTCACGAAGCCCGGCGCATAATGACCACCGTAGCTCTCAGTAGCAAAGATGAATCTGATAATGTTTTAATATGATATTCACGAAGAGGCATGAATAACCCGTACTCGCGACTCGCATACTTTGAGAAGACCTGGCTCTCGAAAAGTATCTGGAACGCTTTCCACACAAACACTGCAGCAGACTGCGTGCTGTCAACCGTGTCAGTTCCGTAGGAGAACCCGGTATCGATCGGTTGGTCAATGTAGATTACTGGAACATGAACACACTAGTGAGTCCAGGGACAGATATGTGCATCATACCCACTGTTGGTCAGGTTGTTCCAACTATCTTACCTGTTGAGAGGTCATCCGCTGGCCATCAAATGGTGATCTCACCTGTATGGGTTAATATACGTTGTCTTTGCGTCTGGGTTCACCCCACACGGACCATTCTCTAAATTGAAAATGAACAATTGTTGATTTTGTATACACTGCAAGAGGGACTACTGGCCTGCGAAAAGACCAAACATGGAAGAACATCCTGGGCCACCATTGAGCCTTTCATACAATAGGTCAAGTTACGTCTATTCATCCTTGCAGATTCTTGATGATGCACATACCAAAGCGTGAACGGCGCGTCCTCAGGCGAGTTGCGAGCCTCGAAGAACCAAAACCACTGATCCATTGCGGTGTTAGTGGTATTAGTAGCTTACACCGCTATAGTTACTGACCATCGACATATTCTCTCCAACTTCCATGTAACCGGAATACTGGCTGACACCGGGTGTTGTCTCGCAAATGCCTGAGTTCACAACATAGCGCAGACTTGTATCGGTTTGAATCTTCGAGCGGAACGTACGAATATGTGGCGCCCCTGTTTCGTTGGAGGCAGAGTTAGGAAGCGAGATCGCTCGGGCGATGAGCGAAGAAATGAGGAAGATGAAACGCATGAAGTTGTGGTCTGTGGGACATGCAGTACGCCCACTTATTATACTGTCTAGTGGCCCAGAATTAGCTGTAAGCATGGTGGCATGGGGGTAGCGGACCAGCCACTAGTAGAAGCCCTTCATTTCACCAAACTTGAAGAATCAATTAATCACCAAAGAAGCGGCGGCAACCACGCGGAAATACCTCACCATGTGACATGGCAACGTACTTTATCTCGTCTCGACTCAAGGAAGCCGCAGAGCAATCGTTTCTCAACACCTATTGGATTGGCCCCTGCCATTGGTCCGCAGCTGGTTCTGACTGGTAAAAGTTGTTTAAGGCTGGAATTTCGTTGTACCTTGGCTCGGTGACTTCGTCTCCTATGTTAACGTCAGCAGGACAAACGACGAAGAATCAGTCTGAATTCATACTTGTTGTCCGGGGCACGGTCGTCGTACGGTCGTAATCGACAGAGATGAATATGTATCGGTCTCACGAAATGCGCCTTCCTCGGCAAGTGTCAAAGCTGAATTACCCTACGTTCGTCTGGTGATCGAACCCCATGCATATCCCCGTAACCTTTTCTAGATATGGAGGAACGATAGATGGGAGTATATGGCCCCCGACGTGTAGAATAAGGAGCTTTGCTCAATGAGTGAAGCTGGGAGCGCACGTCAACAATCGAACCGCAAAAAAACCTTCGATCATCACCATAAGTTCTGTGTTATCCCATCTGTGGAGTATTGAAACCATATAGCGATTTAAATTGGATCGGGGTTCGTGCGCGAGGCTATCAAGAGATTACTCGCGTGCAGTTATAAGAGCACCTATCGTGCCGGCTGCTGGGGTCCTGACCCTCGAAGGCCTGCTTTTCTTGCCTTCATTACGGTATGAGATAGTTCCCCGCCAGTGCGATGTAAATTTTCACAAGGTGGACATAACTATACAAGAAATTCAGTTAGTTCAGGGACCATCAAGGCACCTCGAAACGAACCTCTATACCTCGTTAGTGATCGTGTTCACA
Organism: Pulveroboletus aff. annulatus; assembly: GCA_038094595.1. Classification (NCBI taxonomy): domain Eukaryota; kingdom Fungi; phylum Basidiomycota; class Agaricomycetes; order Boletales; family Boletaceae; genus Pulveroboletus; species Pulveroboletus aff. annulatus. The sequence goes on from JBBPTX010000084.1 coordinate 46,424, forward strand.
GAGCATTTCTCTCTGGATGCCGTGCACAATCTCTGCCTGGCACCTCAACAACAGATTGTAGAGGTCCATATGGATCGACCTACCGGAAAGACTACGGCGTAGCCTGCGCTCGCTGAAAGCGGAAACCAAAACAGAATTAACAGGTGGGAAGGATCCAACTTTGCCATCGTAGTAGCGGCCACGGTTATACCACGCTCTGCCACGGCAGGACTGCCTTCTTTGACGCCCAAAGCCACGCAGCCCATCTTCTCCAAAGCATGCATAACAAATTCGATGTTTTCGGGGGCCCAAGTTGGTACACTGCAGCTCCCAAGTATCTTGACCAGATGTACTGATGAAAGACGGTGTTATGGAAGTGGCGATAGCAGTCCCATGAATGAACTAGGGAGTCTGCAATCAGAGTTGCAAGTCCTGGCGCACATGCGCGACCACTGGGCGATAATCCAATTCTGGTACATGGAATAACCAATACCCATTGTTATGGAGGCATGTAAGAAGGTGCCTGTGCTTGCACCGGAGACATTGATGCCACCTCGGAAGCTGCAGGCACGTCCCCGGGTATCGACAGACGACATTTCCACCGGTAACCTGGAATGAGTCCATATGGTTCCCACTCTTAACCGTAGATTATAAACCCGTAACTTCACTGATGTGAACCTGAACGCTTGGGCAAATTGGATGACGGGAGTTACCCTGTCCATGAAAAAGGTCAATTTAGCCCACATTCCCTTGCTTTCATGGTCGAATAATGTTTGAACAGTTGGATGAGCAGCCAGACGAACCCAAATGGCGGTTGTTTGGCAAAAGCTTTGGATTCAAACAACCATCAATCTCATGTTTCACACCCTCCTCCCCGTCACTCGACATAGATCAAACTGCTCGTCGCTACGTGCCAGATGTTTCTCGTCCAATATCAGGATTGATGGCACTCGATTGACTATTCCCGGAAAACCTAGCGTTTCGTATCAGTGGCTGCGAGATTCATGTCAATGTCCATCATGTGTTCATCCCTCCACATCACAAAAACTCCACAAAACCTCCGATATTCCAGCCGACGTCCAACCTGCACCTGATGGTCTAGATACCACCGCAGATGGTGTCCATATTCGCTGGATCGACGGTCATCAATCATTCTACGCAACTACCTTCCTTGAACGCTACTCATCTCTCTCAGAGCTAACGAAATTTCATCGCGATACGGAACGATCACTTTGGAGTGCCTCGTCGATCTCTCAAGCTCCCGATCTCTACGTTCATTACAAGGAGCTTTCGGAACCTTCTCGACTTCTTTGCGCCATCAATCAGCTTACCCAGTACGGCCTGCTCTTCGTCACAGGCGTTCCAAACGATCAGACCTCTAATGACACTTGCGAACTTCGCACACTGGCCCGTATATTCGGCGAACTACGCACCACCTTTTACGGTGAATTGTGGGATGTAAAGAACGTTCGCAACAGCCGTAACGTTGCGTACACCAATCTCGATCTCGACGTACACATGGATTTGCTGTATGTTTATATCCAACCTAGCGATTCAAAGACTAAAACACCATGCACAGTTACTTTGAACACCCCCCACGATATCAAATTCTACACTGCTTGCGCAATGGTGTCGTAGGTGGCAGCTCAATCTTTGTGGATGGTCTTTATGCCGCATCGTTGTTGCAAGAGTCTCATGTGGCAGACTTTGACATCCTAACGTCTACGCGCGTTCCCTTTCATTACATAAACGACGGACACCATCTGCACTATGAGCATCCAACCATCGAGCTAAATGCACACGGGCTGACTGCCGATGTGTCCTCGTCCGAGCGTTCTGTCAAATATATCAATTATTCCCCGCCATTTCAAGCCCCCCTCATGAGCTCAACGCCAGCTTCCTTTTACGCAGCACTCGGGAAATTTGCCTCACTTCTAAATGAGTCGGCCAACCGTATGGAATATACCCTATGCGAGGGAGATGCTGTTCTCTTTGACAACCGGAGGGTGTTGCATGGCCGTACGGCTTTCGCGGACAGACAATCAATTGGTGGGGAAGGGGAAACGAATCGATGGTTAAAAGGATGTTATGTCGAGGCAGACGCTATTCTGGACCGCGGCAGGATATTACGTTCCATGTTGGATAGGGATGGCTGACGTGCGTATCAGAACTACACATGTGATTTTCTAGGTAGACTTATCGCACTACTGAGATAGTAATGGAAAAGATGCAAACGTCTCCAAACCAGTAATAACGATCTCACAGTTTACTCTTCTCTACTTTCTTAATGAAAGCAACACCATTGCCCAGGGCGACCTACAAGACAGTTAGGGGGTGCATGATACGCGTGTTTGGTACTCACCTTGCCCGACGTGACATTCTTCGTGACAAATGTGATTTCGGTGGTCCCGTTGGGACCGGGGCCAACCTCCCATGCTTGCGTCTCCAGCTCATCTCCAGGCTTGACGGGCGAAGTGAAGCGTACACCAAACGCTTTGAGAGCGCGCGTATCGCCGTTGGCAACGTCCTGAATAAGGCCACGGGCGGCAAAACCGAAGGAAGACAAGCCATGCAAGATGACATCACCAAATCCTAATGCCTTGCCCACGCGGGGATCTACACGGTATAGCTAGTGAGCCAAACATGATGTTTCCGACTGGAAACGGGTTTACCGATGTGGAGGGGATTGTAATCTCCGCTGAGACGGTAGATAAGCGCTTGTTCCGGTGTGGTTTTATCTTTGATCACCCAGTCTGGTTTGCGATCCTTGGGAATGGGTTTCGCCTGGGGTGCACTTGCGATGACTTTGGAGAATTTGTCACCGTTTGCCTTGGCACCCAGATAAAATGTCGAGCTCTTCGTGTGACGGACGTCAGGGTAAAAAGGTTTGAGCGTGGGCCAAGACACTTACGAAGAGTTTTGCATAAGCCGTACCATTGGGATCCAAAAGCGCCGACTCGCGCTCGACAATGATACCAGACTCTGGGATGAGTGTGAGAATGAGAACAGGGATGTAATGCACGACTGACTGTTCTCGTGGACGGCAGAGATTCTGCTTGAGAGCTTCCACCCTTGTCCACTTGCGACTGGCAAGTCTTTCAAGACCTCGATGCTCTGGGTGGCATGAACCTGGGCCGAAAAAGTACGGCTTAGCTAAGAAAGAATTTCAGGTGATATCGTCTATTCGCATACCAGCCTGTCAGACCTGAACTTGGGGAGCCCTGACACGGATTCGCTAACGAGCTTGTTCGCAAACGAGGACACGTCCGTGTCGTTGCCTGTTCAAAACGGATAGTAACGAAATTGTTATTTGAGCCAAGCATACCTTTTAGTCCCAGCACGACGGGGTAGGTTGGCAAAGGGGCCCATGCCTTGTCTGTGATGGATCGGGGGGGTGATCATACCAGGACAAGCGACTGGACATACCAAGCTCTGCGAGGTGGCCGGTCAAGCGCATGCAGTATGCATCGAGGATAGCCTACCGTATACGAGAGAAAGGTCGTCCCTCTTTGCGCCGACGCCGAGTGCATAGGTGATGATGTCCTTGCGTGTCCACGATACCTGGCGGGTGTTTGTTTGAGGGCATGGCGACAAGACGGGTTTCTTACGGGTTGGTCGGCAAACTTGTGTCCGACAGCGCTGCCAAGATCGTACGCCATGGTCAAGTGGGAATGCTGACATAACAAGGGTCTCGTTCTCGACTCTGATGAACGTAACGCGCATCGACGATGATAGTCTAGCGTCATTAATCCTCCCACGTTGCTCCCCTCAAGTTGCGAGCCAACACGCCTTGGCCTCGCGTACCCGCGATGTCCAATGCCACCGATCCCCAATACCAGCCCCCGCAGGTATACGTCGAGGGAACATGGCTCTACGGCGCAATCGTCACCTCCATCCTCTACGGCGTCGTCGTCGTGCTCTATGTCATGTGTGCGCGCTCCCTCTGGCATCGCATCCACGCCCGTGACGGCGCCGTCAAGAGACATTGGTTCTTCTTCGCCTATGTCAACTTCATCTTTGCCTTGAGCACCCTTTACGTCGCTGCCAATGCACAGATCACCCAGCTCGGTTTCATAAACAACAGAGATTATCCCGGTGGTGAGTATTCTCTCTGGTCACCGAGCAGAATATCGGACCCTTTGCCCACAGGTCCAAGCGCCTACGAAATAAACACTGCTTCTGCTCCTCTCAACGTGGCTTTCGTCGTTTCAAACTGGTGTGCAGATGCCCTCATGGTGAGCGGTCTGTGCCCACTCCGTCCCGATGATAATCCAACTCTTCCCAGATATGGCGCTGCATTGTAGTCTATAGAGATAGCAAATTTCATCCCGTCGTCACTGGGTTTGGATGTTTAATGTTACTCGCGTCCGTCGGTGAGCGTTTTTCTCTCTGGGTCGTCTTTCGTAGCACTTAGCCGGCTTTAGTCACCGGTTCCCTTTGGGTCATCACTGTCTCTCAGCCTGCGGCATCTGCGACAGGTTGGATGTCTTTTAGCTTGCTCTTTCCCTACCTCAGCGTCTCCCTCGCTATCAACATTTTCATCTGTATTCTAACGGTCGTTCGTCTCCTTTACCACCGAGCTTGTATTTCAAAGGCTCTCGGTCCTGCCTACGGCTTCCTTTATGCCAGCTTTGCGGCCATGATCATCGAGAGTGCTGCTGTATACGCGATATGCTCATTGCTCTACCTGGTCCCTTATGCCACAAACAGCCCCATGGCCAATGCCTTCCTACAAATTCTGGGTGAAGCACAGGTAGCTTACACACCCGCTCATTCCTGTTTTCAACCATTGATCACTCTACAGGTCATTGCACCCCTTCTCATCATTTACCGTGTTTCCGAGGGTAAGGCGTGGAGGAGAGATATGGCCACGCGTCGTGTGTCCTCCGGATCTCAGGCCATGCGTCGGCTGTCTACTCAGCCGCCCTCCCTCGGAGCGGAATCACCGAGACAACCGCTCAATGTCCGTGTCGCCATCAAAACTTCACAATTTGGCGAGCCTGAAACTACCGTCCGATTCGCAGATTCGGATGACAAGGCTTTAGCTGTCTAATACTTGGCGCGCCAACTCCAGTCGGGCCCCAAATAAGGTCGACACATGCACTTTTGGGGATACCTAGGCTCTCCAATCCCACGTCCACTGATTTATCTTCCACTTCAAGTTGGCCGTCCTCACTTCCTCGGTTCGGCACATGATTAGTTGTTTTCGATCGCAATTTGAGCCATAGATCAATCAAACCCTGCATTTGACCAATGAAGGATACAATTTTGTCAAGACAACCAACTTACATACGCTTGTTTTTACACGTTCGCAGAGAGGGGGGTTCTTTGATATCGCGGTACCTGGACTACTCTTTTCATGGTCAAGATCAAGAAATGTAATCTATTCTGCAACACATATCCCTCGGATAGCTCCTCTGAATCCCCACCACGCCGGTAGAATCGCTTGTACACGGGTTTGGATGTATCTCATCTCACCATTGTATGCAGTGCTATCACGATCAATTTCACGATCGCCGCATCACAGTTCCGAGTACGTTGTGTGTGTCGGGCCCGCACATCGTGCGTGCATGAGAGCCTGCGTGGAGCGTTCTCATCGTTGAGATACGCATCGTTCGGGCATACTGAGAACAATTCAAGAAACTGGCTGAGAAATTCCCCATGCCAGAGATGCAGAGAACAGCGGGTGAGGAATTTTTTCGCGAAAATTTTTCAAGGGCCCATCGGTGTGTGATCATCATATGATCTATATCCATATGTACTCATAAAGTGCCAAGTGGATTTGATGCGCTAGAACCGCCCAGGTACGTAGGTAAAGATGTTTGTGCGGAAGTAAAACCAGGCTATACCCGTTCCAACCATGTGCGGAGATGAACGGTCGATACAAACGGCCCTTTAGTGTACACACAACAAAACTTATCTCGAGCTCTAATTCATCCGGTCCCTCTCCGAGACTTTCCGACCAATGCCACGCCCGAGCGACCTAACTCTCAGACTCTCTCAGACATTGGCATACAAGCCAGCATCCTTACGGATCTTCGTCATCGCTATCAACAAAATTGGTCAGATCAAATCGAAGTTTCTGCGGAGAATACCCTTTTGGTGGTCGAGTCCACTTACCAGCGATGATGGCACTGCCTACACCACTTCCATCTTCGGCATGGTGCGTCACGATGTTACTAAGGTTCCCCACAATTGGCCACGATTTGACATGCGCAAACAAGTGAGAGGCCCAAGGTCAGGCGACGATGAAATAAGATGATGTCTGTGCCTCACCGTCCCTTGTCTCCAAAGATGTCTTGGAGTCCTTCATGTACCCTGTCTGGGAACCCGGGATATTTCTTACCGGCCGAAAGTAATCAGTGACCGAGTCGGACTCAGTAGAAATGTCACGCACGTTGTAAAGACTACCATCCGCACCTACGGAGCACCCTTCCTCCAAATAGTCCATCTTCTTTACAATAGCAGCAATGCCACAGGAACTTAGTCGTGCCGCACGTCGACCGATCAATTTAGCGAGCGCTCGGAAGAACTGCCGTTCGGCCAATGTCGTCTCCAGGGCGAAAAAGTGAGTGAATATGCCAATGATCATGAGAAGCTCATCTGTCGGATCACTGACGGGACATAAGCCTGAATTGATTCCCCTGAAAAAAAAGACCCACCTTTCCATCAGAGACAGAAAGGCAGTATCGAAACAATATGGTCTCTCAAGCTTGTACGTATTCTGACCGAGGAAAAGGACACCCTCGTCTATAAGTTCACAGAGGACCAAGCGGAGGATTTCACCCAGGTACCGGCCCGATATGAGTTTCTTGGCAAGTAGAGAGCGGGAAATAACCCACGGTAAACAGATGGTTCTCAGCGTGAAGCAGTGAGGGGTCGCTCACCTCAAATGCTTGTTCACCAGGTTTGTTCGATGTTTCATCCACAATCGCATCGTATTTCGTCCGAGGAAGATGTTCATGGTCAAACGAGTCAAAAGCACCCTAAAGGGAAAGAGTTGCGATGAATCCATCCAGGGCGGTGATGTAAGAATGCACAACGAACCCATTCGCAGTTGATAGCCATGTCAACATCAGAAGGAATGCCCAAATTCGCGATCTTCGGGATGTTCCTCACGTGTTCCATGTAGGCGGCATTGCAACCCGTCCCGAAGATGACAGCTATTTTAGTTCTAGAGTTGACGTAGTGCGACGCTATGAGAGTACCGGTAGTGTCGTTGATAAGTGCTGTCAAGTGTACGGGAAGATTCTGAACGAAATGTGAGGTTTGTCATTGTGAAACAAGAGGGGAAAGCGTACATATTTTGCAAGAGACTGTTTGAACATCTCAGCGACATCTCTTCCCTCCGTATTGGCTGCCCCGAATCCCTTCGTCCATCGGATCAGCTCACCGTGGTCAATCCGCTCCTGTCTTCATGGGGGAAGGCGGAGTACATGTTCCCGTTTAATATTGGACCATAATTGGTTCAGTAACGAGTGAATGGTGGTCATAGATTGTCAAAATACCGCGTGCACCAACAAATGTGCTTTTAGACGACTTTGATTATGGTATTTGATCAGACTCACGTGCATGGATACGAAAACTGTGGATGGAATGGATGAACCGAATGTCAAAAATCAGTTCTTGAGACATTGCCTGAAATATGTCGCCTAGGAATTGCATCACTCACAGTGAATCCCAAAGGCAATGTTTGACCCTCCTTCAACATACCCGGACCATCACCCGTATTCGAGTCGACGAAGGTCTTCAGACACTCTGCACAAAAATCGAATAACTTTTGGCCCTCGTCCTGTTTCTGTTCTTCGGCGAGACGATACTTGGTTTGCGTAAGTTCGAATTTGCCATCGCCTTGTAGGGTAACGAGGCAGACTCGAAGGTTGGTACCACCTGGTAGATTTGGAATCAAGAAAATCAAAATGAGGATATGTTAATCAGCACGATCAGAAGGTGTTGCACAACGCCAAGAAGGATGAGTCTAGATAATGGGCGAAGAACACACGGGACATACCGAGATCGACAGCCAAGAAGTCCCCGGTCTCCTGGCCAGATGGCCACCCAAACACGAACGTGGGAATCATGGGCTAGACAGTGTTCATTAGATGATGATTCGACACCCTCCACAGACACAGATAGGGACACGCATATATGCGTATAAACGTGCTGCACTCCACACGCCAGCAAAAATGGGACGAAGAAGAGTTTTATGCCTCCCATCTCGATTGAACACTTGGTGATCGCCGATACGGGGCCACCATATTCAGAAGATTTCCATCTCCATTCGGCGCCTACCAAGAGGTACAACAAAGCAAATGCACAAGGTGGAGGGAAAATGCAATCGGCGCGTACCACAATTTGATTGTACTTTGCCAGGCCCAGTTCAAGGGACTCAGCGAATGCCTCGACGATCATGCGCATCCTCTGAGGTGTCAGAGTGAATCTATGCCATATATGCAAGGTAGCAGGCGATATGCGGTTCAGAAGCGAATTTCTCGCAAAGAATGGAATACAAGACTGACAATGTCTCGTATTTCCTGAGGTGGTCCGCCATCGTCCTAAGATCACACAAAGATAGGGCATGTAAGTATGCGATCGATGACCAGGACCTCGACAGGATGGCGTCTAAGCAAGCAAGGGACGTACTTTTTGGTGGCATGCGGAAGGTCTTCCTCATCTTGGGTGCGGGTGTGGATCGCGATGGTCTGCCCCGAGGGCAGCATAACGCTTCCACTTCCACGACGCGAGGCTGGCATGATTTCTCGGCGATGTTGCGCAAGACAGTGGTCGTGGGAGGTGTCAGAGCCACGAAACGGGTTACTCGGACGGCTCAGCGGAGCTCCTCGTTGGGCCTCGTGTTCCGGCCTTGGACGTGGGAACTACGCGACTTATTAATCTAGTTCCTTACCATGATCGGTCTCAAAGGGACACTGAATGTTCGTCTTGTATCTCGTCGTTGTTGAGCGCCCTCTCAGTGACTTTCCTTGCTTTAGGTTATTGATAATTCCGGGGCTCTCCTCGTCGAGTGCGTCAACGTCCTAAAACAAAAGGTCAACAACGGCTGGGGGTCGGTCGGGGATGAAATCGTCTGCGTCGTCAAACGTGCCCGTCCGCTTACCGCTGCACAAGCTGCTTCCGCAACCGCACTCAAAGTGCGTCGAGGAGATGTCCGTCGCGCGTTGATTGTCCGCACCAAAAAAGCAGTGAGAAGACCGGACGGGAGGTTCGTCAGATTCGACGACAACGCGGCCGTACTGCTAAATAACAAGAGGGAGATGCTGGGAACAAGAATTGGTGGAATCGTTAGCGCAGATTTACGGTTGAAGGGCTGGGGAAAGATTGTTAGTTTGGCACCCAAGGTACGCATTACATTTGAGCCCATGCTGAGGAGCTAACACATCTCTTCCTTTGTAGTCTTTGTAGCAACGGTGCCGTTTTGATTATTGCCATGTAGATATATACCCCTGGCTACTACCCGCCCGTAATATTGTTCCCTTCAAGATTCTCTGGTATCTGGCCATGAAACGATTAGCATGCTAGCGAATCTTCAAGCACATCCGGCGGTAGCTTTCCTTGTGCACCCGCTGTTCAGAGGTATTGCAATCTGAAAGGAATGTACGTGTGTTGTTAGTGGTAGCAGACCGTGACATCGGAAGGTCTTCCTATATATTTCAACCTTCTACATGGGTGTACCGTACATGGCACTTCACGAGCTCTTTCATCTCGACACTAAAACACCGTCGACTTTTTACTGAGAACTCGGCGTAAACATACACCTCCCGGTAGAAGTTCTGTGACATTTTCTGCACTTAGAATTGGCATGTTGTTCTCCGGACCTCGGACTCTTCTGATCACTGAATTCGTTCACGGCCCCTCTGGCAGATTGTAGTAACCGGATTCGCACACCTTGACACACACCTACTTACCCAGTGTGTGCTTGCTTGATGTTTGGATCAACGTCGCTCCGGGCTACCTTCTCTCGAGCGAATCTAACCCCGGTCGTGCGTCGTCCTTCCTTACACTATTTCGCAACTCCGCTGCGCTCCCGTCGTGTCAGCACCCACAATACCGGTGCACCTCCCCGAACCACGTCATGCCCAACTCTGCTGGGTGCTCTGGCATGCGTTCTTCTAGGTTACGTCGTCGGCTCAGTGGCCGGCGTGCCGTCCCCGCTAGTTTTTCTGGTTCCCGGACGACGCCAATCTTTCACGGCGGACGATAAACCGACATATGGAGCCCCAGATGATTTTCAAAAAGCAATACAGGAACTGAGGCACGTTTTTGACATTAAAGGCCACGAGTCTGGCGTCGTCAGCACCGATCCAGATGACCTCTTGTTACATGGGTTTTCGGATCATGACCATTTTCCTGGTATGTTCTCGTCTTCGTTGATCGTCAGTATTAGGGATCATTGTTGACTGTGCTCCATTGTTCTACAGCTGCTCCTCATTCAGTCGTAGTGTACCCTAGAAGCACAGAAGATGTGGTCAAAATTGTTAAAATAGCCACAAAGTATCGGATGCCAATAACGCCCTTCTCTGGTGGGACATGTCTCGAAGGAAATACTCGAGGGGTGAGCATTCAGAATTTCGGATTCCTTGTGTCATAGACGACTTGAGTTCCGTACCTTTTTTCGTTATTTCCTTGATACAACTCTTGGCTGTTCCATCCCTTCACAAGGTTCTTTTATGACTAACATGTGGAAAGCATGCAACAGGTGGTATTTGTGTCGACATGTCCAATATGGACAAGATTCTCGAGATTCATGGTTCGTATATTTTCCCTGATTTTGCAAAAGTTATCGCTAACAGTTATTCTCTATGCTTTCATGCTAATTCGAACTTTGGATCATCCCGCGCGGAACATTGTATTTCCGGAAACATACGGAATATCATGAGGTAGAACAAGACGCAGATGCTGTCTGTCAACCTGGGGTCGGATGGATGCAAATCAATCACGTCTTAGAAAAGAAAGGTAGGATCTGTGTCAGAAAATCAAAGTGCAAGTATGTTGATAGTTATGCTTGATACAAAGGTATTCCCTTGTTCTTTCCCGTGAGTGCACTGTTGTTCTCTACCTCCCTTGTTAAAATAAACGATACATGTTAGTTGGACCCTGCACCGGGAGCAACGATTGGCGGGATGATGAGCACCGGATGTTCCGGAAGTGTGTTTCCTGCAGCCCGATATAATAAATGGTTGATAATCCTTTTGAAAGCAAACGCCGTGCGGTATGGCACAGCCAAAGGGGAGTGGTTCCTTAACGCTGTATGTCATCTCATTCCTATGTCCCTTTGCTAAAATCCGCAACCATTTTCGCAGACAATAGTCCTCCCCTCCGGAGAAGTCATTAAAACTCGACAGCGATCCAGGAAGTCATCGGCGGGTTTCGACCTGACCAAGCTATTCATCGGCGCAGAGGGTACCCTCGGAATTATTACTGAGAGTGTGTCTCGTTTTCTTACATCTAGTTCTTGGAATTTGATGGTTATTCTGCGAAACAGTTACAATTCGCTTGACTCCAGTATTACCCACCACGGTTGCTGTTGCACAGTTTCCTGACGTCAAGAAGGCGACAGAAGCAGTGACTGATATAATAAATCGTGGGGTTGGTATTCGTAAGTCCCTCTCTTACCCATTGTCTCCTGCTCAACTACGAACATGGTTTGTTGACTGTTTCAAAACGTTGATCTCAGAATGCGTTGAGCTTTGTGATTCCGAATTCATGCGTGCAACCAACCGTCTCGGAGCTTCTCAGCGCGCCTACTCAGAAATCGACTCACTTTTTTTTAAATTCCAAGGGCCCACTCAAGCGTCACTCCAGGAGACTGCCAAAATCGTCAAGGAGATCGTCAAAAAGTACGGCGCCACCGACTTTGCACTAGCGCGGAGCGAAAAAGAGGCGAGAGATCTATGGGCAGACAGGAAGAACGCACATTATGCTTCATTGATGCTTCTGGAAGGGGCCAGAGGATGGGCTACAGATGTATGGTCAGTCTCGCTTATCCTGAGATGCGCAGGCAAGTTCGTTGATGCAGCCGGTCATTCCTCAGCGTCCCAGTGTCAAGGCTCCCGGATCTTGTCTACGAGACAAAAAAGGACATCCAGGAGGCTGGGCTTGTGAGTACTATCGTAGGACATGTTGGTGATGGTCAGTCTCCTTTTCTCGCTTGTGTACTTGATGCCCCCAATTGGACGACAGGTAATTTCCATTCTTTACTCCTCTTCCGGAATGAGGAAGAAATGGCAATAGCTCGGGAAACTGCACGCAGAATGGCTGAGCGAGCAATAAGAATGGAGGGTACATGTAGGTCTTACATGCACATGGCCACTTGGTTGGCTCAAGTTTTCCGTTGCTTACAATTCATTCCCTACATAGGCACAGGCGAGCATGGCGTTGGTATTAGCAAACGCGAATTCCTCTACAATGAACTCGGGGAAGGCACAGTCGAGCTGATGTGGTCCATTAAAAAGTTGATAGATCCACTAGGCTTATTCAATCCTGGAAAGGTCGGTATCTGGCACGCATAGAACTGATTTAAGCAGCTAATGGATACTATTGTAGTTGTATCCAGAGAAGAGCATGAAGCCTCCAAAGAGGGAGTAAGTGTCGATGGCAGCAAGGCTACTGTTAAATGTAGCACTCTATCCTGTGTATTACCACTGAATGAGGGCTTACCGAAGAAGGCACTTCGTGCGAGACCAACATGTGTATCCCCTACGATTTACTCTCAGGCTGGCCGTAACTACTATAACACTGACGCTGCGATGTCGCAGTGGCTCTGGCTCTTCGAGGCTCGCGATTCGCCCGAGAACATAGCGATCACTAGCGCTTTAGCAAGGACGTCACAAAGCCTAACCTGCATGAACGACCCCGATCTCCGATGTGAAAGGCTCAATGGTGGTCCTGGATGTTCTTCAATGTATGGTCTCTTTAACGGTTCGTGACCAGTTTCTGTTACTGCGCATATATAAAGCTGAAGATGATTGACGTTTTTTTTTCAGTATAGAAAATGAAACATGTAAGGCGACCCCGAACGGAAAGACAACGTACACCAACCTGCAAGAGCGCCATCCGATCGCCAGTGGATGAACTCTGAACAGGAAAAATGGCTGGAACAACCGTGCGTGTAGTACACATGTTTGTCTCCGAGTCAGGATGCGACCCACGTCACGTTCCAGTACTTTACCTCGACCAACCGATCAATGCTGGATGCTCTTACGGAAGCTACACGACTGACAGCACATGTGCTGCCGCACCAATTGTGCGAAAAGCGTTCCAGGTACTTTTCGAAAGCCAGATCTTCTCAAAGCACGCGAGCCGCGAGTATGGGTCATGCATGTTTCTACTCCCGGGAATCGATTATTCAAACGTGACTAGATCCATCTTTTTTGCGACAGAGAGCTACGGTGGCCATTATGTCCCGGCCTTCGTGAAACACTTTGATTGCTAGAGGTGAGCTCGAGGGCGAATGTCACGGTATCATTGTCAGCGCGATCATGCTCAAAAACTCTTAATTTAGTGGTTTGATCGATCCCCTTAATAGGATGGAAACCCTTATATAACTTCACAAGCAATACGGCCAGCATCAACCAGACGATGTATTGAAGTATATATACTACGCGCTCTACGACCTCGATGGATGCATCACACTAGCTAACCAATGCTATGTTTTTGGAAACATGCCGAGTCCCGAATCGAACAGGGTTTACCTTGCACGTTTGACTACTGCCAGTGTGTACATTGCCAGGTATTCGCGCGTTTAGTCCATTTCACCGACTTCCCTTCCGATCTAACAGGTCCAAATCGTCCTCGTACTTGCATACGGGTATCGAAACAAGTATGATCTTCACCAGCTCGATCTATCTCCTTCCCTCCTGAATACTACGTGGATTACTTGGCCATCATGTGATATATTCCAGAAGTCATGAAAAAGATTGGTGTTGAATCCAACTTTACAGAGCGCTCTGATCCAGTGTTTGATCTAATGATGACAACTGGCGACGTGTGTCCGAGTCGTCCGAGTCCGGAGTTGCGATAAATGTCTGAACTGATGATTCGGTATCCATAGTACTCCGAGTCCGAGTCGTAGACTTCTTTCCCGAACGCTCTCCAAGTTGGCTAACCCCAGGTCGAAGATTCTCATCTGGGTATGCGACCGTGACGACGTGTCCTTGACTCTCACTAAGCTCTATATACTGCTAGTTAATGACTGCTCAAAACATATATGTTTTGACCAGCTATTAACATCTCTTTGAGTTTCTTCCCGTACCCCGTGCCAAATCACGTGATCGAACCGCTGTTGCCAAAGCCTAGGGTAGTCTTGTCTACATCATCCAGCCATGAGCAGTGCGCTCTTTGGAAACGCGACGTCGCAACAACAACCAGCGACAGGAACCAACATCTTTGGGGGTACGACCTCGTCTCAGCAACAACCGGCAACGGGAAGTGGTCTTTTCGGGCGTACGACTCCTTCCCAGCAATCATCGGGGACGGGTGGTGGCTTGTTTGGGGGTGCCACACAACCAGCGACGTCAGGTGGGAGTATCTTCGGAAACATCTCGCAGCCCACTACGGCGGGAAGTATCTTTGGAAATACTACGCAAGCCACCACGACAGGGAGCATCTTTGGGAGCACCACACAACCCGCTACGACTGGCGGTATCTTCGGTAGCACGACCCAACCCGCAACCGGGAGCAGCATATTCGGTGGTACGAGCACTCAGCCTGCTGGCACTGGCGGTCTATTCAGTGGCACAGGCACACAACAACCTCAACAACAACCACCGGGCGGCTTGACGTCTGGTGTTGCGACCACACAACCCCAGCAATCTGGAAATCTGTTTGGAACTGGCGCCAGCACACAGCAACAGCCTTCCGCCAGCGGGCTATTTGGAACGACCAATGCGACAGCGCAGCCTACTTCGGGCCTTTTTAGCAACACATCGACGACTGCACCCGCTCAAACAGGTGGGCTCTTTGGGAACTCTGCTTCATCCGCGAACCCACTGTTTGGGAATAAAGCTCCTTCCACCATCTTCGGTGCGCCGGCCGCTGGCACGACTGCAATGACCAGCACCATATCTCCTCCATCGTTGTTTGGACAACCAGTCGCACAAGCGTCAACCAACACTACGCAACCAACAACTTCGTTGTTCGGACAGCCTGCTCAGTCACAACAACCACAAAAGCCAGCCGGTTCCCTCTTTGCATCCACCGCTACCCAACCATCGGCCACGGGAACTCTGTTTGGCAGTACCCTAGCCGCGCCGACCTTGGGGGCTGGATTAGGCACGGGGTCGATTCTGAACGCGTCATCGCAGTCAACACTTGGCGTAATTGCCCAGCAACAAGATCCTCAGAGCCAATTTGTGGCATTGATGCAGAGGATCGATGCCATTGCTGAGGCTTGGAATCCGAATTCAACTCAATGTCACTTTCAGGTGAGCATGCCCTCTGAACAGTGTGGAAAGTGCCAGCTGGTATTGATGGCACCTAGCACTATTTTTATAACCTGGTCGATCCGGCGCTCGTAAGCCAATATGGCCGGCCGATTAATGCCACCAATGAGGCTCTCTGGCAAAGAGCTGTCAGAGAAAATCCGGATTCTAGTTGGTAGGTGAAGGGCGCAATTCAGAAGAATAGCCAACGCTAAATTTGCGTGTTTCAGCTTAGTACCTGTGCTAGCTATCGGTTTTGACGCACTTAATGCCCGCGTTGAAGCACAGTCTGCCCAAGCCACTGCGCAGCAAGAAAAACTAAAAGTGACTTGATCATCTTGGTCTGTCTGCCATGGACTGATCTCGTTGCGTGCTTAGGAGCTCAAGAAGCGATTACAGGCCCTGACAGCGACGCATACGGATACTACCCTGTCTCGACTACATCGCGCTCAGACCCAAAATACCCAGCTGTCTCAGCGACTTCTCAAACTAGTCCAGCATTTACACCTGCTCATTCCAGCTGTCCGGTCCTCTTCTATACGCCCCGAGGAAGAGGCGCTGCGAGTCGCACTTGAGGAGATGGAGGAGGATTTACGAAGACCTGGCGGAATGAGCAAGATGAAAAGCAAATTAAACGAGTTATGGGCGTTAGTTGGCGCTATCAATGCCGCCAGGGAACGTGGAAAGAAGGCTGGGGGTGAGGCGACGGTTGAATGGATGGTCGTCAACGACGAGGGCTTGAAACAGATAACGCAGGTTTGTCTTCTTACACCAGCCTTGTGAGAGACTACTGATTGCTGGCTGCAGATACTGTCCGACCAACAAATAGGTTTGCAGCACCTGACGAAGATACTGCAACGGGATCTCAAGGATCTTGGGGTGATTATGGGAACGAATGGCGAACGGGAAGATGGACGTTCGGGGGGGGATGTGAAATTTTCTGTTTCGTTGAATAGTTCGACGTCGACGTTGCATGCGAGCGCGTTGCGGTGATTTACTCGTCCTTTGTTGTTGGTAGCTTGCTCGGATTAGCCGGAAAGGACAAAGGCGTGTGACCTGATCTCGAACCCCTCGCATGTGCGTACATCCATAACTAATCCGCAACACTTGCAGCGACGACGACGTCTGTAGCTGAACAGTAGACACCAGCACGATGCGCTACCGTACACTCGAGATTCGTTGGCACGACTCCAAGCCCATATCCACATGTGACTTTCAACCTATTCCCTTCAAAAAAGCGCGTCCGTCGCAAGAAAAGAACTTTGCGTCCCACTGCTACAAGCTCGCAACAGGCGGAGAGGACAACCATGTTCGGGTGCGCTGACTTCTCAACTTAGACGCGCTCATGGCCTAAATCAACGCGCGGCCCAACGTGCATGTAGATTTGGATGGTACATCCGAACATTCTGCCACCATCCATCGCAGAATCGAGCGAATCTACTGTTTCACCACGACCGCCACGTGTTGAGTACCTCGCGACCCTCAACAAACATTCCGCGCCAGTCAATGTCGTGCGGTTTTCTCCCAACGGTTCGTGTCCATGACTTTCACGAATTCCCCGTTCATGCATTTTGGTGTTCAGGAGAGCTCATTGCCTCGGCCGGTGATGGTATGTTTTTATCGTCGCGACCATCTTAATTCGGCTTAGACAACTTTGATACTTTCAGATGGGATGATCATCATCTGGGCTCCATCGAGCACCCCACCACCCATGTCGTATGGAAGTGACCACAGTGTCGATGACCTGCAGTATGAAAAGGAATACTGGAAACCACGTACAACATTCCGGTGGGTGTTTGATTCGTCTTCGCTGGTTCATCTCCACTAGTAGTAAGAATCTGACAACCACCGGGTGCAGGTGTACGACCATGCAGGTGTACGACCTTGCATGGAGCCCGTCAGGAGAGTACGTTCTGGCTGGTAGTACAGACAATTGTGCACGCGTTTTCTCAGCAATTGACGGTTGGTTTCTCTTCTCTCTTCATTCTCTTCGGACCTAATTATATTCACCCAGGTAAATGTGTTCATGAGATTGCAGAACACAGTCACTATGTTCAAGGGGTTGCTTGGGACCCTTTGAATGAATACATTGCTACTCAGAGTAGCGATCGGTCCATGCATATTTACCAGATCTCGACGAAACAAGGATCTTTCGAGGCTCACGCAGTTGGGAAGAACACTCGCATGGCATTTAATCACTCTCGGACGCCGAGCACACAAAGCCGCATCAAGGGTGGATTCAAACGCGAATCTACCAGTGACGTGGAGAGCGCTTCTGTGGATCAGAAGGAAGAGAAAGATTTTCCACCGTCGGGCAACCATAACAGCTCAATCGTATACCCGCCTACTCCTGCCACCTCGGTTTCCAGCACCCCATCTACCATGTTCCCACCACCCACATTTGAGCGACCATCCTCGCGACGATCTTCATTCAGTGGTTCCAATGCCCCATCGTCACCAGCGCACTCCCATTTCTCCAGATACGGGCGCTCTCCTTCTCCGATGCCACCTCTTCCCGCTATACGCGCATTGCCTTCACCAGCATGGTCAACCATAAAGCTTTACGGAGACGAGAGTTTCACAAATTTCTTCCGGAGGTTGACATTTAGTCCAGATGGCGGCCTGCTACTCACGCCTGCTGGACACTTTGAAGACCTCTCCTTCAACGCTGGGGTGAAGGGAGACGAGACACCTACGAGAGGTCGCAAGAACCGGTCGTCTGACAAGAATGGGTCAGATTCGATGCAGAGCGAATTTGCTAACCCGAACTCTGCGTCCTCTGTTTTCATTTATTCGCGTGCCAACTTTGCACGCCCCCCCATTGCCCAGCTACCTGGACACAAGAAAGCTTCCGTCGCAGTGCGCTTCTCTCCTATCTTGTATGAACTACGACAGGGTGTCGCTGGTGCCAAGGTCGAAGAAACGAAAAGTGCAATTCTGGAGAAAGACAAGGAAGGGAGGCTGGCTATTGACCTTGCAAGCGGAACGGGTGGGTTGACGCGTGAACAGCCTGGCTCCTCATCATCTTCGCGGGTAGAGAAGGCTCCACTTTCCCATTTCCCAGCCGCTGACGCATTGACATTGCCTTCGCCTTCGCTGCATCCGCTGAAGCAGTCCAATTCGGGCGTGCCTACATCGCCTTCAAAGGCCCCTGCGTCTCTCGGCCCCTCGCCTAGCAGCGGATCAGTATTCGCGCTTCCCTACCGAATGCTATACGCGGTGTTGACAATGGACACTGTCACTATTTATGATACCCAACAATCGGGACCGGTCTGTTTGTTGACAAAACTACACTACGATGAGTTTACGGACATGTCATGGTTCGTGATGTTTTATTCTATCAATTCTGCGGGTTGGTTCATTTGCAATTGTGGTTGTCTAGGTCTCCAGATGGTCAGGCACTCATGCTTTCCTCGCGAGACGGCTACTGTACTATCATCATCTTTGATGAGATACTCCCAGCACATCATACCCAACAGTCGACGCTCCAGCTGCAGTCGATTGCTCAGCACAACTTCGTACCGCTCACATACGCGGCCTCTGGATCCATGTCTACTCATGGTGCTCCGTTGACGCCGGCTAGCGCGAGTGCAGCGCTGCCCGTGATTGCACCGCCAATGGTTCCTGCAAAGCGGGGCCAGCCACAGGGAGCCGAGTCATCTCCACAGCAAGTGCTGACTTCCAAGTCGGCCGTCGAGGATTCCGTGCCGCCCAGTCGGGGCGATGTTGGTACAGACAAGCCCAGAGTGACCGAAGAAGCGAGAGAACAACCGCCCAAGAAAAAACGCAGGGTCGCATTGACGCGCGTCAGTGATATCGGGTCTTAAACTGCGAGGCCTTGAGGGGTGCATATGTTTTTTATATTTTGTGCTCGCGCAGCAAACCAAGTCTCCTTTGCCATATTTTATACGCCGCTTTTTCTAATGTCGCTTTGTTCGAATTTCCCTTGAGAAGTTGTATCTTCTGAAGGATGTTGTCTTCTTGGTACGAGCTTCCGTGAACATGGAAGTGTTGAATTGTACATGTATTCTGGTACTGATGCAATGCGATGCTGTCAACTCTCCGTGTGTGCCAGTGCGCATGGTTCCGTCTGCAACCTTCTCCACCTACGCAACCAATCGCCCAACAAATCTGCACGCATATGCCGTGTATCCAAACTCTTCTACACAAACCCTTAGCCAGTCTTGTTCTTACTCCTCTTGCCGACTTGAGCTTGGTAACCGCTCTTGATGGCGTTGACAGATCGTCGTGAGCCGCACGACTCGCAGGACATGAAGAATATACGGTTCTCTTTTGTAAGGAGTGTGTCTGGCGATTTGCATGTTTTGCAGGTAACATATTCGACTGTAGGAAGCGAGCGAATGTCGGCCGACAGACCATTCACCTATCACGAGATGTGAGGCTCACCAATGTACCTCCTCAAGACGTTTTCCACTTGTTTTGGCTGGAAGCGGCCCCTGATGACCAATCTCCCTGAGCCATCGACACTTCCCGTGGTACCCATCTCAGCAAAGAGGAATTGAATGACATGTTCAGGCGATCTGTGCATACGCTTGCAGATGTCCGCGACGTTTGCGAAGATGGAACGGCGGACACCTTCCCGAAGGATTTGAGGTGGAGCGATGGTGTACCGCTTACCAGCAGAGGTGAGAAGGGAAGGATTAGAGGCGTGAAGGGAGGCATAGAAACGCGTGAGCAGCTACATCGACACGGTTGAGAATGACAAGACGAAGTTCGGTGCAAGGACATGCCTCTTGATAAGTATAGTCACGATCACTCGTAAGCCAAGGCTCACTGCCAGAGTCGACGCCAGTGGGTGCTTCTGGTCTCGCAAACGGATCATCACCGAGTTCCGCTTCGTCGATGTCGTTGAGGTGTTCTCCGTCATCGATCTCAACGTCGTCAGCACCCTCTGCAGCCTCTTTCGATTTCGATTCCTCAAGCTCCTTTTCGAACTCCTCCATGGCCTTTTTCTTGGATGATTTTTTCTTCTTTTTCATGTCGGAGAAATCAAGATCTTCAGAAGCGACCGCGGCGGAGGGACCGCCTGCTGGTGTAGATGTGCCAGAACCATCCTCACCCTGGATTTAGGGATCAGACACGTACAGAGAATGGGGGCCGCAAGACATACGAGATCCATAGGAATGTCCTTTTTCTTTTTCTTCTTCTTCAGACCGTCGGGAAACATGGCCTTGAACTCGTCATCTTGTTTCTGATCGTCCACATCTGCATCTCCCCCCTCGACGGTCTGGTTGCGCTTCATCTGCTCGTGGACGGTTGCAGGCCCGAGGTCGACCGCATCGCCGTTGGTCGTCGTGCTCTCAATCGTCGCCGGTGCTGGGGTGGTGGGGTCTGCCTCTGGCCCGAGCGGGTCTTCTATAAATGCGACTGTCTTTTTCTTGCGCTTTTTCAGCGATGGGTCGAACAAGGGTTCTTCCGATGCCATGTCGTCGTCGTCGTCGTCCCGGTCGATGCCCTGCTCGTTATCAATTTCGAGACACTCGCCGGCATCAGTGGCATCGATGCCGAGTATTTCAATCGGCGCACTAATTCGGCAGGGCTGTTTAGACTCCGCTTGCTGGTGGCCGAGGTTTTCCGAGCCGTTTGCTGCCAGTACACTTTTTCGAGGGACATGTTCGCCAGGCATTCCGTTGCTCGTCTCGCCGTCCAGCAGGTTCCCCGTCATGGAGCTGCCCCACAAAATGCCCGCAACATGGCTACCCTCCGCGAAATCGAGCTGCGGCTCAAGTCGGTTAGAAACATTGAGAAAATCACCAAGGTAGGTCGGTCTCTCTTGTCCGGACGAGGGGGGTATTGAGCTACCGTTCGGCGTAGTCAATGAAGATGATCGCGTCCACCAAGCTTGCCAAGGCGCAGCGCGCCATGACTGCAGGCAAGGAATATGGTATCGCCAACTCGGGTGCGTTCCGCGCATGCATCCATGCCGAACCTAACACGACCCGCCTCATTCAGAGATATTCGAGCACACTCCTTCAGAGACGCCTGCAAAGCGCAAACTCTTCATCGTCGTTTCTTCCGACAAGGGTCTCTGTGGCGGCATCCACTCCTCCGTGTCGAAATTCACTCGCCGCGCCATCGCAGACACTGAGAATCCCGTCGACGTCGACTCTCCCGTGATGGTTATTGGTGACAAGTCCAAAGGCCAGCTTGCCCGTGCCCTCGGCAAGAATCTCGCCCTCACTTTCAACCAAATTGGACGCGACATTCCTACGTTTGCGGACGCTGCTGGTGTTGCCGACCTCATCGTCAAGAGTGGTGTCGAGTACGATTCGATTGCTATCGTGTACAACCGATTCGTCTCGGCCATTTCGTACGAGGCTGGTATCGTCGAAGTTGCCAACGAGAACACGTTCAAGGAATCGCGTAAGTCTTGTCATCGTGTATGTGCATCTTGTTTACATACGTCGTTCTACAGCCGGTTTCCGCGCATATGAGATGGAAGACGATGTCACCAAAGATCTTGCGGAATTCTCACTAGCAAACGCCATCTATGCAGCCCTTGTCGAAGCACACGCGTGCGAACAGAGCGCTCGGTACGCACAATCACCTATCAGCATTATTCAAACCAATGTCTCATGTACACCAACAGTCGCAATGCCATGGACAACGCATCAAAGAATGCAAAGGACATGATTAACACTCTCACGATGCAGTATAACCGTGGTCGCCAAGCCACCATCACGAATGAGTTGGTCGACATTATCACTGGTACATTACCACATGATCTCTTCGCGGTGAGACTCGAAATGACAACTCCCTACAGGTGCAAGTGCTCTGTGAGAGTGATATTCTCGGCGCGCATAGGCTTATTACCCTCGATTATAAACCTTCGTAGTAGACAATGCATCATTCTTTTAAACTCCAACTTATGTCGAAGGCAATGCCTCGAGGTGAATTTGAGGACGATCACACTAAAAATCGGTTCACCATCTATACCCAACTCATAGGGCGCGAGAGACTTTGTCCCACAAGGCTGCATGTTGAGTAAAAAGGTGCATATGGAGGTCATGAATCAGGTAAGGGCATGCAAGGTACATGTGGTTTTGTCATCTCCCAAGCACCGCGGAATAAAAAATGCAATCAGAACTGAAGGGGAAAGAGAACTTCAGACAGAGAAAGATGGTTGGCAATATCGCTTACACGGAGGGGTTGGAAGAACCACTTGTTCTTGCCACCCAGGTACCGCTCCTCAAACAACTTTTTGATGTTCTTGCGAGCATTCTCTCGTTGCGTAGGCTCTTTGAACGTCTCAGCAGCGACCGCACCCTTGAGACTCTCCAATTCCAAAGCATAACGCGTTGGGAAGAGATGCGAATAGTTGACGACCTGCACGACACGGTCTTTGGTGTTGAGTGGCGGGATGAGATCTGAAAGTCGACTGACCTTGATAAAGGGTTTTACTTTGCTCCTCCGTTGTACTTTCTTGGTGCTCATGCGGCGAGTGACTTTTCGCGGGTAACGCTCGATGCCAGCAACGATCGCGTGGGGGTAGGGACGTTCCTTGGTTCCTTCATCGAGCTGTTTGATGACGACGACCTTCTTGCCTGCCTGACGGCCCTGCAAGACGACGGCAACCTAGAGTTACCATGGTCAGTCTGCATCCGGTGACGAAAGAAGCAGTGTTACTTTTCCTGGCTTGTAGACTAACAACGCTCGTCAAAGGCCAGGAGGGGATCGAGAAGAGCGGGCACATACTTTTGGGCATCTTGACGTCGGCGCGGGGGGTGTCCTTTGAGACCTGCTCGTCGTTTGGGAATCCTCTGCGCAAGCCACCCGGGAATCTCCGGTGTGCTGTATAGTTGCACAAAATAAGGTTTATCCCTTTCCCACCGACTACTTGCAACGCCATGTGACTTCCCAGATACGGTGCCATACTTCGTTCGGCTGCGATTCCGCGGTCTTTTGTCCCAAGGATAGCTCATCCCATTCGTGTACAAGACAATATACCGCCGTATATCCGACATCAACGGAAAAAAGGCACTAGAGTGCTTCTACCGGAAATATTTAAATAAAAATGCCACCCCTGTGGTCCAGGCCGCCCATCTGAACCTGGTAAACCATACGCGTAATGAGTACCGTGTCAAGCCTGAGTCGTCTCACATCAAACCCTGACGGTCGTACGTACAAGCTTCGGACTTTCGATTTCCCGCCTGGCTACGCATCAGGCCGCCGTGCGCGCACGATTCAAGTCAGTGTATCGGGTAGCCATGTCCTACCTGCGCCACTGTGCCGAGCGCTGAGGGGATGAATACACCGGGCAGCGCCGTGCACTGTTCAAACCGGGTATCCAAGTACCATCGTTCGCGGACTGTGATCACGTCACAGCGCTACTGACAAGGCTGAAGTCTCCCACAGCCGAGACAACGGACCATTTAAATAACCCGCTGGCAGTATGGATCAATAAAAAAAACTTGTTGCAGAATGTATAAATGAGTTTTCTGTCAAATTTTCAAACACCCATCTCGGGAGAAAGCGGAGGGGCACGCTTGATAACCCCCAGATCTTGGAGGTAACAGCTCTCATGTTTCGGTCCACGGCGTCGCCACGCCGAAAGTTCGACGAGCAGCGCGCTCAGACTGTACTTCGATCATCAAGGTAACGTTGATCTCGAATTAGAATGGTTCGGAATGGAAAATTTATCAGAGATGTCGTGCCGGCATGTACCCATATGGTACAATGAGGCATGTCATCGCTTAGCGCTTACCCACCACACTTGCACAAAGATCGTCGCCATGCATAACGACACATGCTGCGGATGTAATTTTTATTTTTCAGAGGCAGTCACAATCCTTACAACACTACGTATTTCGGAGTGTAGTATGATAATTCCAAGCCTGCGGAACGAACCTACGACCAGAGTGAAAAATGGGGGTATGATTAATTGAAATTGATAATGGACCGTGATTAGAAAAGAGATGAAATGGGCGGTGCGGGCGGATACGATCAGAATTCTAGATATTGACTAACAGATTGATGAGCAACATGGCAGACAAAGCCAAGTGGTCCACTCACTAGGACTGCACCCAATTACGATGATGCCATTGAAGGTGTTGTTGGAACAACACACGGGTTGTTCGGAACTGAAAATTCAGTGTCAACGAGTGAGTGCGAACACGTCGAAGGAGTGACTTACCAGCCCGTACTGCCTATTGGAGAGCAATTCGAACCACACTGATTTCCAGGTGATGTTTCAAGCATCTCGTATACTTCGTCGAGATGACCGCTCAACTCTGAGAAATCTTCTGGACTTCCGACGTTGCCGCAACAGTACAGTGAACCAGTGTTGCACTGTCCAGGTGGAGACGAAGGAGTGGCACCACGGGCGCCTGGATGGGGATGAGAGCCAGGTGACGGTGAACTGGTGGACACCACTCACGAACGACGGGGGTACCACCGCGTTTGACGGGGGAGTTGGGGCCCAGTCCACGAGCCATGCGCGCAGCATTGGTCTCTGCGGAGACGACGGTGACAGCAGCAACGAGAGCGAGGGCAAAAGTGAATTTCATTGTGAGCAAAGGACCGACCGGTGGGGAAGGAAAGGAAATAAAAGGAAGGGAATAAAGAGCGTGATATGGTCGTGGCGAAATTTATACCCAAGTAATTGGCCAGCCTCTGCCTTGCCTAATTTGGGAAGCGTGTCAGCTCAGGGCCCGTGTCGGCAATCGGGATGCCTTGAATCGACGGACGACGCTTCGTTGACATACCCGATCACACTATGCATCACTTCTGCACCTCCAGAGTGACGTCTGCTCCAACGCAGGTCCTCTCGCTGCCTTTGCCAGTGAGTCCGTGTCACTGAAGTGGCGGACTGAAATCATTCTTTGAAAACATGACGAAACTCGGACAAGTGCATTCTTGCGACGCCAGAATCAAAGAAGGCGGCGTCCCCGTCCTCCGTCTCAGAGATTTCCGCCAACTTGAAGCCACTCGCTGCTTGTCAATTCGGACATGTACCTTGTATGTATGCAATCTAGCCTAGTAGGCCGGAGTCAACCGCCATTCCGTCGCAGATACCCACTGGCAGTGACAAGCATGCAGTAAGTCTGCCAGAACTATGCGACCCCCATTCTCAACCGCAGCAACCGCACTTGACACAAGCCTTCCAACCCCAATACAGTGGGTTGTGACAGCTGTTCTACCTTCTGTTCCCATGATCGGTGTGCTACGAAGTTCAACGGTCTTCCTGCGAACGCTTTCTGGCTCTGCCAGAATTCTGGCAGTAACATTTATCGAGACGCATGTCCGCTTGGCCAGTGCCGGCAGAACACGCGCAAACCCTGATTCTTTAGCACCGCGGGCGGCCCAAGCCCCCGTTACTAGTAGTCTCTGCGGATTCGCCCAATTGCCACGCACACCTTTCATTTCCGACCATCCATCCGGTCATCAAGATAATCTTATGGTCCTTACCTTTGGCACGCAGGTCAACCACCGACCGCCCCTCCAACCGGTGGACATACCACGGAGTGCCACCACACGCCAAGATATGCGTCACACGGCTCGCCAGGACCTGTAACAAACACCTAACGTTGAAAGTTTCACCTTAGCTCCCTCCCATCCTGTCTTCCCATCAATCCTCAATCCATAAACATTATGTGACTCAGACACGTCATTTTTGCTGTGGTCAACCCAGCTGGCTGGTAGACGTCAACGTTATTCTGTGGCACCTCCCTCCTGTTCTGGGGAATACGAATAATCGGAGGGTCTACATGTGCCCCAATTGCTGTGTTCAGCTTCTGTTCTTCGCCACTGCGCCGTGGGATGCGATGGTTGCGTGTGGCATGTCCTCCGTCATATCAATCGTAAAGGACATATCACCCGTTCGGATTGTCGACAAGTGTAGGCGGTATCCGGAAGGAGGTGGTAACCAATGAGGGCCGCATTACCATTCAAGTTGGAGTCACAGCCTCACGGACAAGTAGCCAAACACGTACGCTATTTTTGTTGGTTAGCGTGTAGTTACGGCACATCGTCTTGCCAAGGCGACGCATAACGAAGGGCTCGAAGAACGCACACAGGTTCGGGGAAACGAAGAGCCCAAGATTGTGGAGCAAGAGTGTAGCCGTTGTGTTCATATAATCCATAATATGAAAATCTTACGACGTGCTTATCAGCAGCAGTGTATGTCCGCAGCGTGGATGCCTCAACCTGAGGGCCAGTTACAAGATCGGATGACCAATGCAGGATTAGCACCGCGTGCTTGAACCCCTTAGACTCTGACAGAGCTGGCACACAGGATACAGGAAAAACATTCACGTTATGAAGCCAAGTCATGGACGCGTGTAGTCATCATGGGGCGCAACTTGGAGTTCACCGTCAACGGCTCTCTTATCTCCACGGGCCAGTAAGACTTCATTGCTTCGTACTCCTTGGTGATGTATTTTGAGAGACTAAACCAAACCATAATCATATGTGCGCAAGCGGCGGTTCCCTGCCTAGTAGGATCGACGATGCACGGGATCAGATAAGTCTTAGTGTATGACATACCCGCAACTAGTACATTCTAACTCGTTTCAGGCCGACTCTCCTGCGGGAGGGATGGATCCGTGAAGCTATGGTTGCACTTCACGCAGACGAAAAACAGGATCATACGCGTCTCTTTCCGTTTCGATTGATCCTGGTAAAACACAGCACTAGAGTGGACAAATTACATGGTTGGTTAGTACAGCGAAGAATCAAGTTGCGCACTCTTCGTGGCCACATTGCGGGCACGAGATGTTAGAGTGGGCCTACGTGCGGAGAAAGGAGTGATATCCGACGAGCAGAATCATGATAGGAGTCAACGTACCAGAGTTGGATCCAAACCCAGATCTGTCGTGACTCCCATTTGTTCTCTGTTGGGTAGATAAGTTCAACACGTACATCCGGACTTGGAGAAGAATCCCGGTACGCCGACAGCACAGCAGTGCTCCGCTTCGAGGATGCTCCAGATCGTGACTTACTTGGTGACCGTCAATAAGTCATTTCTGTACACACACTTGTTTTCGCCGATTTCAAAGTGGTCACATATCCTGCACGCATAAACCATGATGCGTCGTTGCGGATCTGCCTTTGGGTAGAGGAGGTTGTTGCATTCTGAACAAAAGTGAAGGGATGCCTGATAATTTGCATGATTGAGTTACATGGGTCTGGCATCTGGAAACCAGAGTTGAACAAACGGACCATGTCATCAACGAATGAAAAGCTACTTTTCAAACTCCGCTGCGAGGTCTGCTACTAACTACTAATACGAACAGATCCAAGTGGCGCGCGATGGCCAATGTAAGGCTATTCAGGTTGGCGTACACTGGTCTTTGGCTCGTCCGTATCTGGTTTGCGCTTTATGGAACAGGGTATATCCATCCTGATGAACACATGCAAAGTGGAGAAGTCACGGCTGGTAATACCCCTTTGTTTTGGTTCTGGCACTCTTATTGACATCGGAGAAGGGAATATCCTCGGCTTTCATGTTTTGTCCACCTGGGAATGGCTACCAGATTTTCCAGTCAGGTCTATTCTCCCGACCTTGACCACAGGCTTGCCTGTGTGGCTGCTCTTCGGACGTGAGGGAATCTCTTATTTCTTTGAAATGGCCTGACCCAAATACAGCCAAGCGACTGGCAAGGGCAGTACATCCTTCGTTTGTCTTTCGCATACAGCGATCGTCGTTTTTGCTTCTTTCTGGCGCCCTTGGTAATCCTTTCTTTTGTCTTACCTCGAGTGGCCTCTGAAGTAGCGTAGATTACAGTGTCCTGAGTCTCATCTCACCACCCGCTTCTCGCCGCTTGTGCATGCTCTTGCTTGCCTCGTCCTACGTCACGTGTACCTTCCAGGTTCGACCGTTCTCCAACTCACTCGAATCTGTGCTGGTTTCTCTCTGTCTGGTAATTCTTCGGCGGATAGTGGATACACGGACGCGTCTCGGAGAAGGCAACAAGAGCAATAATGACTGGGCCTGTATCCTCCATAGCCTCGAGCGAGACCTTCATTTCCTCGCGGTTCTCGCTATCGTTGGTTTCTTTACCCGTCCAACCTTCGTTGCGTTTGCCCTCCCAATTGGTTACCAGGTCCTTCGTTTAGCCTATCAGGTGGTAGACTCTCCATTCCAGGTGGTCGGCTTGTTGTTACCACCGTTCTGCACGGCTGCATTAACGGCCTCCGTATTCATCGCCGCTGATACGTATTATTTCCGTGGTGACTTTCCCAAGTTAGTCGTTACCCCTTACAATTTTGTCAAATATAACCTATCGACCGACAACCTCGCTGACCATGGACTACATCCGAATTGGCTACATCTCGGCGTCAATCTACCAATGTTACTTGGGCCGCTGTTGGTATGGGTTGTGTGGCGTCGAGTATACCATTATGCAAAGCCTTCTGGCCCTCGCTTTCAAAAGGCGGACTTCGAGACGGAAATTCTGCGACAGAGTATGTGCTTCTTACTTTCCATCGTAACACGAATTAATTGTTGTCATAGCACTGATTCAGATCGTTATTCTGTCTCTGGCGATTTTATCCGCTCAACCCCACCAAGAACCTAGATTCCTGACACCATTGATTCTCCCGATTACCGTGTTGGCAGCCACCCCTAAATTGCCTCGACCGGGAAAACTTTTCTGGGTGAGTCGTTCTAGCGCGCAGATCGAACAGTTTTGGTCGACCGTGACATCCAGGCGGTTTGGATTGCATTCAACGCGCTGCTCATGCTGGTGTTCGGCATTTCACACCAAGGAGGGGTCGTTCCATCCCTTTTCTACCTCCATTCTTTGCTGAGAAATGGACCCGCTGGTTCGAGTGCCCACATCGTCTACTGGAAAACGTATATGCCTCCGCGTCATTTACTCGGGGTATCTCAACGGGGTAAGTGGTCCTTCGATAGTGCCTCAGCATGCTCGATTTTTCGTAGACGTCGCGTCGGGAAAATTTTCTATCACGGACCTTTCGGGTGCTGGGCAGAATGAACTAATGGCTACCCTTTCCGTTGCATTTTTCAAATCGACGTACCTGGTGACACCGGTTCCGATGTATCTGATGTTGCCTGACAGCATTTTGGCGTGCATGACGCTCGAAAAGCGCATTTTACCGCACCTGGATCTAGACCATGTCGCTGAAAGTATCCAAGCGGGGGCGATTGATGGGTTGAGCCTTGGCATTTATGCCGTCGAGCGGAAGTGCATTGTTGCTGATACATAGTATGAGGCTGTCAAGGAAACCTTTGTGGCGTGACCTAACATTGCTCCCCTTCCTCCATACCTCCATGTTTCATGGATCGGCGCCGAACCGAGATAGTTAGCAGTGTTCCATGAGTTATGGATCAAGAGAAGAAGGTGATCTTGTATGATCTCACACTGCCTGAATTCTGGATCACTGTTGGTTGTCCTTTTTCTCCTGGTGCCTTGCGCGGCGTCGTACGTATTCAACGACATTGTTCCATGCAAGACCGTAACTTGTTCCTGTATTACGGGGATCTGGAGTCCAGATTTCATTGCGGACTCATCGCCGCTATATTATTGTCTCGTTCGCAGGATGACTGACCCTGAATCATGGGGCGGTCTTTTATGGCCGCGACCACGGTAAGCTAGTGGGAACTTGTATCCACGATGGACTCGGACCCATCGCTGCAAGAACGCGCTCTTCTGTTTTCACGGACGTGCGCTCAAAGGTACTCTTGCTTGCTTGCAGATACGCCGGCTTTTCTACCAGCTTCCGAGGATCCACAAAGAAGTTTGAACGACAAAAGGTGCACGCCAGTGATTCGAATTCGCATCCACTAAAATGGACATTTTTGGGAATCAAGCATATAAGGTGCTACTAGTACGGTAGTACATCCGATGCAGTGCGTGCTCGCGCGGCCTTTGCTATGTTTCAGGTTGTTCTTCGTCTTGATGCACAATGGTTGGTTCTATTGGAGATATCAAACGGAAAAGATGGTACGCTTTGCTTGGCCAGTGGATCAGACAGCTATCCAAATGTTCGTGTTCATCGTAGTCCTGGATCAACTTGATCTGATGACCAAAAGGACCGCTGACAAAGCAAGGTGCGGATGGCCACATGATACAAGCAGCGTTTCATCGGAATAGTAGGAGCGACTATCTTCCTACTTAAGGTTGACTTAAGGGTTTGTCTATGGGAGACTGATCCCCACAGGTTCCTACGATGATTGAAAGAATACATGTACAGTTTCGATACAGATAGTTGTACACGGGAACAAGCCGGCCTACACCATTGGGACTGCAACACGGAAAGTAGGGGAAGTGGACACCGCAGCAGAGGTGCGGGCAATCTGAGACAGATCAATGTCTGTAAATGCGGTGAGAAACCAGCGTTTCATCGATGGAACACGTGTGACCTTGGCCCTTGAGAGCGGTCTTCCTAAAGTTTCTCGCAAGACGTTTCTCCTCCTCGGTAAACGAGTTGGACCTTCTCTCGGACGGGTGCTTGTCGACTAGGGGAAACAAAGTGAGTGAAATGGCCTTTGATGGGGCGATGGACACACGAGAGTCCCTTGTCTCTTGTCCTGTGGCGTCCTCGAGCGCGGCTGCCTCGAGGTAGTCCTCATCGGCGATGCTGCCCCAGTTGTGGTGGCCGCCACCACCCTTGCGGAGGGACTTGTCGAGGCCAGACTTTGACTCTGAACGGTCCCGCATGAGGGCACGAGGAAAGGTGGCGCGCTCAGTGCGGGTCATTTGGGGGTGGATGGGATGGGTAAAGATGGTGGCAACGCTGGGTGAGCGTGTTTATATCGCCCCGCGTGACATGCTTTATTTCACATTTTCGAGACAAATACTTTTGTGGGGAAACGTGGGAAATCTTTATATCGGATCGTCCCGTCGTGTGACCCTTCTTGACCATGAACCACGACCATGCAGTCCGAGCCCTCGTCCGTCCGTCAGAGGACCTCAGATGCACCTTGAGCGTACATTTGGCCCCAGAAAACCCCAAACCAGATCGGTCTGGCACCCCATTCCCACTGCGTCTGATTGCAATCGTCACGCACCGCAACCATGCGCAAGACTCGGAGGTCGGCAGGTGGGTTCCGAATGCTTCCCGTTTCAGTTCTTTCGATACATTGGATTTGATTTACAAAACTCATGCTCACGATCATTTCAAAGTCTGCTCGTCTTGAACCCATCTGTAGTGGATGGCCTATTGAGAATAGTCCAAGCGCTGCCAATCACTGAATATATGGCGTTATCGGTCGCCCAGACGAGCCCACTGGACCCAAACGGGGCGGTGAGTGACCCAAATGTGCCCACAGAAATGTGGTCCGGTAAGTTTCAGCCTGCTTCTAGTCCTACCTCTTCGAGTCTAATCCAGTACCGCATGAGCTTGGCACCTTAGTATCAGGCGTGATGTACAAGACACTAAACCACTTGCCTGCATTGTTCGCACTCGTGATACCCCTGATTTACAAAGCTTTACCACCGAGTGCCGTCGCTTGAAAGAGATTGCAAGTATGCGTGTGTTCAACCGTAATTGCTCGTCTCTGATGCTACCCTTTTTCAAGCTGCTTCACATCCGGTTGATACCGATTTTACCTGGGTTCAGGCATATTTTCTAGACTCTGTATCTCGCCGTCTCGATCTCTGCCTTCGTAAACAGCCTTTGCATACGCGCTTGTCAACGGTTGCCCCCGGCTTTCCTGGAGACGATAATTCGGATATTTTAGTTGTACAACGTGATTGGATCGAACAGCGTGCTACAAAGGAGGCGTCAAGCGGAAACGTGAAACATCTCAAGTACGTAATACCCCCGCGCCTTTGCTTTCAGTTATTCACCCTTGCCTAGGATACGACTCGGAACCTTTAATGTCAATGGAAAGGCTCCATCACAGGATCTTTACCCATGGATGCGCCGTTCCGGATCTCAAAGCCAGACAAAACCTGGCTGGATATCACCCTTGAAGCTTTCGCCGTTTGAAGTCTCTTCGGATCCATTTCACCAAGGTTTGCTCATATAATGACTTCCTTTAACCCTCGCTCGAGTCGCGACTATGTTTAGAATGGTGCGAAGACACTTTGTTGTCTGGCACAGCTGATGGTCAAGATTTTGGCGATCCCGATCTCCTAGTTTTAGGATTTCAGGAGGTCGATCTATCGACTGAGGCACTCTTGTACACGACAAGTACGCTGAAAGAAGACCAGTGGTTAACAGCCATTTTTGCTGGTCTCGGAGAGAAGCGTGTACTGTACGAAAAAGTGCGCTCCATTACTTAGCGCAACCAGATCAATTTGATTGTTTTTAGCTTATCTCAAGGCAACTTGTGGGCATGTTACTCATAGTCATTGCCAAGAAAGCTCTCATCCCTTGTTTTACTGATGTTCGGTCGTGCGACGCTGGTTCAGGTATCATGGGATTTATGGTATTCTTCCGTGGCACTTCTTCATAATCAGTCTAAAGAATTCATGCGCTGACCTACAGGGCAACAAAGGTGCCACAGCCATCAGATTGGAATTCACTCCACAAGATTCTCGAATAAAAGCGTGTCGTTCGACTGTTTTGACGTTCGTCAATGCACATCTTGCAGCATCGGATGAAATGGTGGAGAGGCGGAATTATGATTTTCAGGAACTAAGTGGCCGCCTGACGTTTTCTCCACATGTTTTGAATGAGAGTCCACTGACCTCACACGTGGGAGATGCATATGGCATATATCAGACCG